>JAWPHD010005559.1:0-160863 GCA_037043455.1 Cyrtodaria siliqua | reverse complement strand
AAAACTTGGTTACAAATCAAGGGTTCTACACAACACTGTTATCTTCTTTATTTATTTGTACTTAATGGCAGTGTTGCTGTGAACCTTCGAAATGTACATAAACCGAGTGTCTGCGAGTGTGCGTGCATGTGTGTGTGTACGTGTGCATGCGTGTGTGCGAATATGTGTGTGTGTGCGTGCTTGTGTGCATGTGTGCAATAGTACAAACATTTAGGGCACAATCAAGCGTTGACCAACAGAAACAATCAAGTATTACCTGGACATAGAAATAGATGACAGCAAAGGGAGGTATCACAACCACAAACATATGCACTGAGCCCACTATCACACCCAGCGTTCCCACAGCCATCAGAACAACATTACACATTGATCTGAGCGTAAAAGGCACAATAAAGTCAAGTTCTTCTATGTCCTCAGACGTAATGTTAAGTACACGTCCCCGTGGGTTTACATCATGAAACTTCATGGGAAGACGTAGTATATTGTGGAATAAGTTATAGAACAGCTTTCTGGAGGCCCTGATCCCACACGTAGCCATGAGGAAGGCACATATAGACTCCAGCACACCTGAAAGTACAACTCGTAGTCACAAGCCAGTTGTAATGTTTTTTAGTTGCTGTTACTTTGGTGTGTCCTTAGGAAAGGCACTTCCCCTTAGGCAAGGCACTTCCCCTAACCATGTCCATCGGATCAGGACATAAACCGGGCAGACCTGATTAACAGAGTCTATCCTCTGAGCATGTTAAAGAATCGGAATATATTCCATAGTAAGAGTAGACCTGATGCCTTTCCCTCTCTCTGAAGCAGCTGGAAATAACCTAAATGTGTTGAGCCTTTAAGGTGTGTACATGGAAAGTGTCACTTGCCAGGAATTTTGTTGGGTGTGTACATTAAAAGTGTCACTTGCCAGGACCATTATAGGTGTGTACATGGAAAGTGTCACGCGCCAGGAATTTTGTTGGTGTGTACATGAAAAGTGTCACTTGCCAGGACCATTATAGGTGTGTACATGGAAAGTGTCACTTGCCAGGACCACTGTATATGTGTACATGAAACTCAGGTCAATTGCCAGAAACACTGTAGTTGCATACATGAAAAGTGTCAATTGCTAGAAACACTGTAGGTGTTTACATGAAAAGTGTCACTTGCCAAGACCACTGTAGGTGTGTGTCACTTGCCAGGACCACTGTAGATGTGTAAATGAAAAGTGTGTCTAGCTGAGCAAATTGTAGTTGGATACATAAACAAGAGGTCAATGACCTTGAAGCTCTACTGATTGATTTTGATTTCAGGAAGTAGTCGCTACAGACTTGTTTTTTGAAAATCTATTTTTAACCGTGGCGGCCATCTTGAATTTCCGGCCGACCTGAAATTTTGCTAAGATCAATAAGACATTAGGAGCAACATTCCTGTGAAGTTTCATGAAAATCCGTCAGGTAGTTTCAAAGAAGTAGTCGCTACAAGTTTTCATTATATAACTCTATGTAAACAAAGCAGCCATGTTTAAGGTCAAATCAAAACGATTTTCGACAAGGACCAACATCATGTCATACTGATCATTTTAGAAAAAGTCCCATATCAATATCTCTTATTGTTTTGAAGAAGTAGTCGCTACAAACTTATTTATTTTAAATCTATTTTTAGCTGTGGCGGCCATCTTGAATTTCCGGCCGACCTGAAATATTTCTAGGATCAACTAGACATCAAGAGCAACATTCCTGTGAAGTTTCATGAACATCCGTCAAGTAGTTTCAGAGGAGTAGTCGCTACAAGTTTTTACTATATAACTCTATGTAACCAAAGATGGCCACTGGCAGCCATGTTTAACGTCGAATCAAAATAATTTTCCACAAGGATCTACATCATGTCATGCTGATCATTTTAGAAAAAGTCCCATATCAATATCACTTATAGTTTTCAAGAAGTAGTCGCTACAAACTTATTTGTTAAAAATCTATTTTTAGCTGTGACGGCCATCTTGAATTTCCGGCCGACCTGAAATTTTGATAGGATCAATTAGACATCAAGAGCAAAATTCCTGTAAAGTTTCATGACAATCCGCCAAGTAGTTTCAGAGGAGTAGTCGCTACAAGTTTTTACTATATAACTCTATGTAAACAAAGATGGCCGCTGGCAGCCATGTTTAACGTTGAATCAAAACGATTTTTGACTAGGATCAACATCATGTAATGCTGATCATTTTAGAAAAAGTCCCATATCAATATCACTTATAGTTTTCAAGTAGTAGTCGCTACAAACTTATTTTTTTAAAATCTATTTTTAGCTGTGACGGCCATCTTGAATTTCCGGCCGACCTGAAATTTTTCTAGGATCAACTAGACATCAAGAGCAACATTCCTGTGAAGTTTCATGAACATCCGTCAAGTAGTTTCAGAGGAGTAGTCGCTACAAGTTTTTACTATATAACTCTATGTAACCAAAGATGGCCACTGGCAGCCATGTTTAACGTTGAATCAAAATAATTTTCCACAAGGATCTACATCATGTCATGCTGATCATTTTAGAAAAAGTCCCATATCAATATCACTTATAGTTTTCAAGAAGTAGTCGCTACAAACTTATTTTTTAAAAATCTATTTTTAGCTGTGACGGCCATCTTGAATTTCCGGCCGACCTTAAATTTTGATAGGATCAATTAGACATCAAGAGCAACATTCCTGTAAAGTTTCATGACAATCCGCCAAGTAGTTTCAGAGGAGTAGTCGCTACAAGTTTTTACAATATAACTCTATGTAAACAAAGATGGCCGCTGGCAGCCATGTTTAACGTTGAATCAAAACGATTTTTGACTAGGATCAACATCATGTAATGCTGATCATTTTAGAAAAAGTCCCATATCAATATCACTTATAGTTTTCAAGAAGTAGTCGCTACAAACTTATTTTTTAAAAATCTATTTTTAGCTGTGACGGCCATCATGAATTTCTGGCCGACCTGAAATTTTTCTAGGATCAATTAGACATCAAGAGCAACATTCCTGTAAAGTTTCATGACAATCCGCCAAGTAGTTTCAGAGAAGTAGTCGCTACAAGTTTTTACTATATAACTCTATGTAAACAAAGATGGCCGCTGGCAGCCATGTTTAACGTTGAATCAAAACGATTTTTGACTAGGATCAACATCATGTCATGCTGATCATTTTAGAAAAAGTCCCATATCAATATCACTTATAGTTTTCAAGAAGAAGTCGCTACAAACTTGTATTTTAAAACTCTATTTTTAGCTTTGGCGGCCATCTTGGATTTCACATCAACATGAATTTTTGCTAGGATCAACTAGACTTTATGGGCAACATTTCTGTAAAGTTTCATGAATATCCATCCAGTAGTTTCAGCTGTGAAGTCGCTACAAATAAAAGTTTACGGACAGACGGACGACGGACGCCGCACCACGGCATAAGCTCTGCTGATCTCTGATCAGTAGAGCTAAAAATCAGTGTCACTTGCCAAGAACACTGTAGGCATGTACATGCAAAAGAACACTATACATATGCAGATGAAAAGTGTCACTTGCCAGGAAAACTTAGGCTAAGTATAAGCAAGTGTCAAATACCACAAGCACTGTAGCTTTGTTAATTAAACTGTCAAATACTAGAAACACAGAAGATGGTTATATGAAAATAGTCGCATAGCTTAAAGCGCCATTTATCAGGAGCATAGCAAGATGGTATATGAAAACTGTCAATTGCCATGGCAATGTATGTGTACATGTAAAAGAGTACAGTGCCGGACATCATAGACTCTGAACCTGGGTCCCTAGATGAAACATGCCACTGGTCAGGTAGGTGGGACACAAGAAGGGTACATAAAAGCAAAAGTAAAAAATAAGTCACTAATCTAGAAATAGATCAAAATAAATGTGTCACTCATAAGCTAGGAACATGGATCTGATATTTTGCTCCATATCACAAGTTCAGCAATATTTCTGGTATGTTCTATTATCAAAACAAGCTGTGTGCCATGTAATAAAGGGAGAAAAGTTGTTGTGCAGTACGTGGACTTACAGTGCTGACCTACGAGATGTTGGATGCAGGTTTAGTGTCTATATAGGGGAACTAGTGCACTAAGTATTTTCTACAGGGAGCTACAAGTTCCATGGCTAACAGATGGCTATCCAACAATTAACAAGTAATTGACTAACACAGTTGACTATCCAACAATTAACAAGTAACTGGCTAACAGTTGACTATCCAACAATTAACAAGTAATTGACTAAAACAGTTGACTATCCAACAATTAACAAGTAATTGACTGACAGTTGACTATCCAACAATTAACAAGTAATTGACTGACAGTTGACTATCCACCATTTAACAAGTAATTGGCTAACAGCTGACTATCCAACACTTAACAAGTAATTGGCTAACAGTTGACTATCCAACAATTAACAAGTAATTGACTAAACAGTTGACTATCCAACAAATAACAAGTAATTGACTGACAGTTGACTATTCACCATTTAACAAGTAATTGGCTAACAGCTGATTATCCAACAATTAACAAGTAATTGGCTAACAGTTGACTATCCAACAATTAACAAGTAATTGGCTAACAGTTGACTATCCAACAATTAACAAGTAATTGGCTAACAGTTGACTATCCAACAATTAACAAGTAATTGACTAAAACAGTTGACTATCCAACAATTAACAAGTAATTGACTGACAGTTGACTATCCACCATTTAACAAGTAATTGGCTAACAGTTGACTATCCAACAATTAACAAGTAATTGGCTAACAGTTGACTATCCAACAATTAACAAGTAATTGGCTAACAGTTGACTATCTAACAATTAACAAGTAATTGGCTAACAGTAGTCTATCAACCATTTCACATTTCCCTACCTTATCTGAGGTAACATGAATAGAAACAAATGACTAGATACATTAAAATGAAATATTACGGAGATTATTCCTGCATAGTGTATACAAGAAGCAGTAATTACCACATAGCACCTCATTCTCAATTGATTGTGTATAAAATAAAATCAAACATTCCAGAAACTACATGTACTTGATAACAAGCGGTCAATTACCTTGAAGCTCTACTCTAAGGTTTTTGATAGCTAGTTCAACATTCCTGTGAAGTTTCATGAAAATCTGTCAAATAGTTTTACAGGAGTAGTCGCTACAAGTTTTTTCTATATAACTCTATATAAACAAGATGGTCGTGGCAGCCATATTTGAATCAAACTAAGTTTCAACAGGGACCAACACCATGTCATGCTGATCATTTTAGAAAAAAGTCCCATATCAAATATCACTTATAGTTTCAAGAAGTAGTTGCTTCTAATTTATTTATTTTTTAATCTATTTTTAGCCATCGTGGCCATATTGAATTTCCAGCTGACCTGAAATTTTGCTAGGATCAACTAGTTATCAAGAGCAACATTCCTGTGAAGTTTCAAGAAAATCCATCAAGTAGTTTCATAGGCGTATTGCTACACGCTTTTATTATGTAACTCTATGTAAACAAAGATGGCCACTGGCAGCCATGTTTAACGCTGAATCGAAAAAGGATTTCGATAATTACCAACCTCATGTCATGCTGATCGTTTAAGAAAAAGTCCCATATCAATATCACTTTTAGTTTTCAGTAAGTAGTCGCTACAAATTTGTTTGTTTTTTAAATCTCTTTACAGCCACATCAGCCATCTTGAAATTTTACTAGGATCAACCAGACATCAAGAGCAACATTCCTGTTAAGTTTCATGAAAATCCGTCAAGTAGTTTCAGAGGAGTAGTCGCTACAAGTTTTTATTCTCTATGTAAACAAAGATGGCCGCTTCCGGCGAGGTTTAATGTCGAATCAAAATAATTTTCGACAAGGATCAACATCATGTCATGCTGATCATTTTAGAAAAGGTCCCATATCAATATCTCTTATAGTTTTCAAAAAGTGGTCGCAAAACTTGTTTTTTAAAAATCTATTTTTAGCCGTGGTGGCCATCTTGAATTTCCGGCCGACCTGAAATTTTGCTAGGACAAAATTAGACATCAGGAGCAGCATTCCTGTGAAGTTTCATGAAAATCCTTCAAGTAGTTTCAGAAGAGTAGTCGCTACAAGATTTTCCTATATAACTCTATGTAAACAAAGATGGCCACTGGCGGCCATGTTTGACATCCAATCAAAATCAACTCTGGTTAGGACAGACTACATGTTGTGCCAGTCATTTTAGTAAAAGTTTCAAATCATTATCACTTATGGTTTTTGAGATGTAGTCACCACAAAATCGATTTTTAAAATCGATTTTTAGCGGTGGCGGACATCTTGAATTTCCGGCAGTTCTGAATTTTTGCTATGATCAACTAGACATCGAGACCAACATTCCTGTCAAGTTTCATGAAATTTCATCAAGTAGTTTCAAATGAGTAGTCGCCACAAGATTTTCCTATATATCTCTATGTAAACAAAGATGGCCGCTGGTGGCCATGTTTGACACCCAATCAAAATGAACTCTGGTTAGGAGCAACAACATGTTGTGCCAGTCATTTTGGAAAAAGTTCCAAATCAATATCTTTTATGTTTTTTCAGAAGTAGTCGCCACAAAATCACATTTTTAAAATCTATTTTAAAGCGTGGCGGCCATCTTGAATTTCCGGCCGACTTGAATTTTGCTAGGATCAACTAGACATCAAGAGCAACATTCTTGTGAAGTTTCATGAAAATCGGTCCAATAGTTTCAGAGGTGTAGTTGCCATAAGTTTTCCTATATAACTCTATGTAAACAAAGATTGCCGCTGGTGGCCATGTTTTTGGCCGCTGGTGGCCATGTTTGAAATCCAATCAAAATAAACTTTGGTTAGGACCAACTACATGTCGTGCCAGTCCTTTTGGTAAAGGTTTCAAATCAATATCACTTATGGTTTTTGAGAAGTACATGTAGTCGCCACAAAACCGCATTTTTAAAATATATTTTTAGCCGTGGCGGACATCTTGAATTTCCAGCCGATCTGAATTTTTGCTATGATCAACTAGACATCGAGACCAACATTCCTGTCAAGTTTCATGAAATTCCATCAAGTAGTTTCAGAGGAGTAGTCGCCACAAGATTTTCCTATATATCTCTATGTAAATAAAGATGGCCACTGTAGCCATATTTGACACCCAATCAAAATGAACTTTGGTTAGGAGCAACTACATGTTGTGCCAGTCATTTTGGAAAAAGTTCCAAATTAATATCTTTTATGGTTTTTCAGAAGTAGTCTCCACAAAATCACATTTTTATAATCTATTTTTAGGTGTGGCGGCCATCTTGAATTTCCGGCCGACATGAATTTTTGATAGGATCAACTAGACATCAAGAGCAACATTCCTGTGAAGTTTCATGAAAATCTGTCGAGTAGTTTCAGAGTAGTTGCCACAAAAAAAGTTTACGGACGGACGACTTACGCCGCACCACGGCATAAGCACTGCCGACCTTTGATTAGTAGAGCTAAAAACTGCAATGGGTCTCTAAACTGTTGATATGTATATTATTCCTGCATAGCGTAATCGAGAACCAGTAATTACCTCGTGATGCCTCATTATGAATCGCGTCTATAAAACAAGAGGCCCAAGAGGGCCAGTGGACGCTCTACTGGCTAAAGCTAAAGTTTGTGTATAAGGGGCCATAACTCTGAAAAAAACATTGAACTGGAACATGGCCTGGTACTGATCATCTCTGCCATGTTTCACTGAAATCTGGCCAGAGGTTCAAGAGAACTAGTCTGTACAAAGTTAGTGTATTAAAATCTTTAAAGGGTCATAACTGTACCAAAATTCATTCAACTGGAACACGGCGATGATAGGCGCAACTAGGCTTGGTACTCGGCCAATATTCATTTAACTGAATTGAATTTAATTACATTTATAGTCACACCAGCAACTGAGATCATATGGCGACTTTCCAGCTTCCACTGGTGGAGGAAGATCCCAGGTGCCGCTCCGGGCAATTTTCGTGCACGGGTGGGCACCTGGGTAGAACCACTGATGTGCCGCAAGCCAGCTTGGTGGGTAACTTCCTCACATAAAGTTTCCTACGCCCCTGAGGGATCGAACCTACAACGGTGAGGGGCAAATTATTTCAAGTCACAGACTCTAACCACTCGACCAATATTCGTTTAAATCCGGCCAGGAGATCAAGAGAACTAGTCGGGACAAAGTTTGTGTATTAAAACCTTTAAAGGCCAGAACTCTGCCAAAAAATCATTTGACCGAAACAAGGAAATGATATGCACAACTAGGCTTGATACTGATCTTTCTTGCCAAGTTTCAATGACATCCGGCCAGGGGTTCAAGAGACCTAGTCCTGACAAAAATTGTGTATTAAAACCGTTAAAGGACCATAGCTCCAACAAAATTCTTTCAACCATAACACGGTGATGATATGCACAACTATGCTTGGTACCAACCATCCCTGGAAAGTTTCGTTGAAATACGGCCAGGGGTTCAGGTGAACTATCCAGACAAATTTTGTAAATTTAAACCTTTAAAGGGTCATTACTCTGCCAAATCATTCAACCGGAACACAGTGATGATATGTGCAACTAGGCTTGGTACTAATAATCCCTGCAAAGTTTCGTTGAAATCCAGCCAAATGAAGGTCCTATCGTCTTCGCGAGGCAAAATACAGCATCTCTGAACCAATTCAAGGGCCAAAACTCCGGTGTTACTAATCCGATTTGGTTGGTTTTCAAATTTGTCCAAGATTTCATTGATAGTAATAATCTGGTAAAGTTTGGTAAAGACTGGATGAAAAATGAAAGCCCTATCATGTTACCGATGCAAAATACAGCATTTTTAACTAAAACAGGGGCCAAAACCTCTCATGTTACTGGTCCGATCTGGCAAGTTTTCAAACTCGACTGAGCTTTCATTGATATCAACAATTGTGTAAAGTGTGAAAAATATCAGATGAAAAATGAAGGCCCTATCGTGTTAACGAGGCCAAATTATAGCATATTTCAGAAAATCAAGGGCCACAACTCTGATGTAAATGGTCCGATTTGGCTGGTTTACAAACTCATCCGAGCTTTCATTGATATCAACAATCTGGTAAAGCTTGAAAAAGATTGGATGAAAAATAAAGGCCCTATCGCATTAACGAGGCAAAATATAGCAATTTCAACTAAATCAAGGGCCATAACTCCGGTGTTCTATACTATACTATATACTTCCCATCACCCGTAAGACTCAACACTTCCTCACTTGACAAGCTGAGCTCCCAATGGGATTCAAACCTGCAGCGCTGAGGTTTGAGGAAGTTTTAGATGCACTATTCAGGCCACGGAGACACTCCCAATTGCATCATACGCTCAAATAAGTATAGAATAAACCTAAAATTGTTTCCAATAATTACTCTGCCAAATTAATAGTATGAACAAGTTATTCGATATAACTGATTTCCATATTGTTTTAGATTTCTTAAAAGAAATCAGACTGTATAATTCATCGTTATTCTTATATTTGCATTTATTTGTTTACACACTCGTTGATGGGCATTTGTTGATCTGCATATACATAGATAATTATTTTATCATATCATCCATTTGTAAATAGTTACAAATATCAATATATTTTTACATTACTTATTTCATTTGTTTCATTTTGAATCCACTTTTGCGGACAATATGACCTATTTATGTCAACGTGCCGTTAAACACTGCTCATTCATTATTCCTTCCAGTGCACAAAAACAAACAATCACCCATATACTCCTCTGGGCTCCTGCCCGGCAAATTAATACATCCAAAAACTGAAACTAACCTGAACAAAAGCGTAATATATTATCATTGGTACAGCTGTCGTCAGGAACAAAGGTGTGCTGTATCCAACAACACTGACAACCGAAACCATCCTGAGGATCTGGTTGAGCAACGTCCGTATATTTCCGGGCAATGTCGTATCCAATATGTCTATATCTTTACCAAATCTGTTAAGGATTCGGCCACCTGGGGTTGTTTCAAAGAAGTACATGGGGGATGCGACAATGTTGGTCAGCATTGCCTTGTGAAATCTACGACCCGCATACACACTTCCAAGGTATAAAGTTACGGATCCACAGAACATAAATGCGCCTGAAAATAATGTTGTGCGCCAACTATAAATACACTTATCATACAGTAGTGGGGGGTATTGGTGGCCCATTAATAGCTCATTGGACTCCGAGTCTAGTTATCATGGGTTGCAACCTGGCTGGGTGCACTGGGATAATTGGTGTGTCCTTAGGCAAAACACTTCCTGTAGCCTTGTCCGTTGGATGGGGACATGAAACAGGCGGTTCCGGAGTCTATCCACCCGGCACATCAAAGAACCATAGGAACTATTCTATATTAAAAGTAGGGCAGTGTTTCCAGTTTCCCATGTATCCTTCCACTCTCTCTGGGGCAGCTCGAAATAACCTAACCAATGTGTTGAAGAGTTGTTAAACATCAATTAAAAAATTAAGCCTTGTCCCTGGTTGCAATTAACATGTCGCAAGTTGTCAATCATTTATCCATTTTAACCAATCAAACCAATACTATACCTCCGACAAAAGCACATCAACAGTATAATACAGCACGTGCAACTGTATTATAATATAACCTATTGTCAATATACTCCGACATCAACAATAGGGCGGAGATATCTAAGTACTGGCGACATGTTAATTCTGACCCTCGGGTGAGATTTTCCTATCTCATATGGATAAACTCGCGATGGATAATTTTTCTCCCATGACTGCATTTGATTTTACGCTAAAACAATGCGACGTCACCAACGTGATGTCACATGTCATGTAAGACAAAGTTTTCTCCCATTTCTGCTCATGTGAGATAACTCTATCTTACATGACATGTGACTTACGACGCCATGACGTTATGTCGACGTCACCTTATTCTGGCGTTAAATCAGCAGTCATTGATTTTATGCCTGTAATAAACACATAATGGAGAAAAATAATCCATCATGAGTGATCCATGTGAGCTAGGGAAATCTCACCCTCGGGATCAGAATTGCAACCAGGCACTCGGCAGAGCCTTGTCCCTGGTTGCAATTCTAACCCCTCGGGTGAGATTTCTCTATCTCACATGGATACTCATGATGGATTCTTATAATCTCACATGAGGAAAACATCTATCTCACATGACTAGAACTGGGAGAATAATGATTCTTCTCTCTCTCACACCTACACACCCCTAACCCAAGGAAAACTGTATCATGAGTACTATTTCTGTAAAGTTTGAAGATTGTGAAGGCCTAATAGTTTACAAGTTACAGTCGGGAAAGTGTTTCTCATGATTGGGTTACCCTCATGTCAATGTGACCTTGGTGACCTTGATGACCTACTCACCGCAAAAGGAATAGGGTCCCTCCTACCATCAAGGGCAATGTACATGAAGTTTCATGAGAGTGGATTTATTTTTTCATAGTTATAATGTAGAAAGTGCATGTCCATATAAGGTCATGGCAATCTTGACCTTTGACATACTAACCCCAAAACGGTTCCTCCTTTTATGACGTTTGGTTGAAGGTTGGTGAACAAATGGTAAGGAGTGTTCTTCTTTAAAAGGTCATGGGGACATTGACTTTTGACTTACTGACTCCTAAATTAATAGGGAGCATCATCTTACCACACGGAGTATATGTGAGGTTTTAAGATTAAACATCAAATAATAAAGGAGCGAAAACGCAAATGTTTATTGATGGGCAGATGGACGACAGACAGGCAACCTGACAAGACAATAGGTAGATGTCTACAGTTCCATTTCACTAAAGTAAATTCAATATAAAACAATGTGAGCCTAGTGAGAAGGTAATTTATGTAGTACACTGGAACACAAGTGACAAACCATGCTTCTCCACCTCATTTCCGGATTTGGGGTCATAATATGGTTACAAATGGGAAATATTGTCCAGTATATACATAATATTCATAACATTTTCATATATTATCAACTTTTATTCAAGATTTTTGTCAGTTTAACAGCAGTGGGGTGCATATGTGGATATAAAAAAAATACTTAATCACTTTGTAAGCAATTTTGCATGCCAGCACAAGAAAACATTGCCATCACAATAAGTGTTTGCTTTAACTATAAGCTGGGTCTGTCACTTGCCTACGCATTATGTTCAGTATGGAGTCATTGTGCATGAGACTTGCATAAGCTTGTACAAGCTTATGCAAGTCTCATGCACAATGACTCCATACTGAACAGTTTTCAAGCTTGTGCCCACTTGAACACAAGAAATACTGCAAGCTTGCAAAGACTCACCTAAAGGTTTTATATGTAAGCTTGCAGATTAAAGCAGGATTGCGAAAGAAGTTTGCTTCTTTCGTTTGAACTGTTTGGGTTTGGGTTATTTGAGTTTGGTTGTATTGGTTTGGGTTATTTGAGTTTGGTTATATTGGTTTGCATTATTTCAGTTTGGTTATATTGGTTTGGGTTATTTCAGTTTGGGTTCTAGGGCTAGGCCCTGAGGAAACTTCTGGCTGCTGCGAGTGCCCACTACCAAAGCAACATTTGACATAAAATAAAGCACTATTACCTCATTTAAATCAGCAATTACAAGGAGTATAGGAAATACAAGTTTTTACCAAACTGGCATCAACATATGGTGCCAAATGAACTGGTGAGTATAACTCCTTCTGAAGGGACAGCCATCTCAACTAACATTTACCACACCAGACAGAACTCCCTACTAACAATACACAGATCAACAAATAAACACCTTGTACAAATGGTGCCAGCCGTGTGGTATTGTTTTGCTTCAAATACAACAGCACCAGGATCCCAGGATCGACAAGTCGTGGGTTCGATCCCCCCATTACCATATGTGTTGTGTCCCCGAACAAGACACTTCATCTGCATTTGCTTAGTACTGGTTCTACCCAGGAAGACATCTAGAGTGATTAAAATAAGTTCAGAGAGCTTTCGTTATAATCGCTGTAAAATAAATACAACAGCACCAGCATGGGAGGTAGTCATAGATACATAATGGTGTGTAAATAACTGCTACTACACAAGTTTTACTCTATACTACATATATAACTACACATGTATAGGTAAGTTGCAAAGCCAGTAATAAGTTAAAATAAAATAAAATTGTCTTAATTTTATACAATAACTTGACATCCTCTTGTGTATTTGTTTAGATTGCACACCAAAAGACAGCAGTAGCTGAATTTTGGTAATTTTCAGCCCATTTAGGCTCATGACGGTTCATTTTTTTCCGTGGTGGAGGCAGACTACCCACATTTTTCTGGGGTTAAACAGTACTGTATACATCCCACCATCCATAGGAATCAACACTTTCTCACAAGTCGAGCTCGGTAGTCTCAGGAAAAATGCGGAATACTTGGCATGCATGCAATGCAGTTCAGACGTAGATGACTAACGAGTGGTCTATCCAACAGTTCAGAAGTGATTATGTCTTTTTGTCTACATTTATAAATTTAAATCAAGAGCAATATTCTCTATGCCATTTTGTTCAATACACCAATCATTATACCCAATAATTTTATTATGAATGATGTTTCTGTATGCATATGATTTCACTGCAAATGCATATACAATGGTAAAAAATATCAATGAAATATAGATCTACTTGAATTTGTTTGCATAAAATCCATCACAGTTTTTCAGAAACAGCCTGTAAGGCTAGCCTGTCTATCCAATCTCGTTCTTTCATGGAGATCAAGAAACACAGGAAGCAGCCATGGAATTTAATATACATAAATACTTACTAGTATATGCAGCTAGTCTGTATTATATTAAAATGAAGCACATATTTTAAAACTACTCTCTGTTATTCAGTGGACGATATACGCATCAAGACGGATGCTGTACAAAAAAAAATAATATCTAGATTTACCTAATACCAATCTATTAGGCAGAAAGATCCAAAATATGACTGAAATAAGGTGCTGCACAACAGACATGCATTTGGAGGAAACTGTATCTTTCCTTCCAGTGCACAAAACCAAACATAACTAGAGGTTGTTTTTAGTAAAAACAGATGTCTCCCCCACTGGGGAAAGGGCCATAAATCACCAAAAATCAATCAACTGGAACACGACAAAGATAATATGCGCAACTAGGCTTAGTAATGATCATCTCTAACAAGTTTCGCTAAAATCAAGACAGGGATTAGAAGAACTAGTCCGGACGAAGTTTGTGTATGAAAACCTTTAAAGGGTCACAACTCTGCCAAAAATCATTCAACCAGAACACTGTGATGATATGCACATCTAAGCAAGGTACTATTAATCATCCTTGCTAAGTTTCGCTGAAATCCAGCAAGAGGTTCAGGAGAACTAGTCCAGATACTGGAACATGGTGTAGATATGTGCAACTAGGCTTGATATTGATTATCCTTGCCAAGTGTCGTTGAAATCCTGCCAGGGGTTCAGGAGAACTAGTCCATACTGTTTGTGTATTTAAAACCTTTAAAGGGCCATAACTCCACCAAAAATCATACACCTAGAACATGACAATGACATGCGCAACTAGGCTTGGAACTGATCATCCCTGCAAAGGTTTTTCGAAATCTGGCCTGGGGTTCATGAGAACTAGTCTGGAGAAAGTTTGTGTATTTAAACCTTTAAAGGGACTAACACTGCAAAAAAACATTCAATCGGAACATGGAGACGATATGCGCAACTAGGTTTGGTACTGATAATCCTTGCCAAGTTTCGTTGAAATACAGCCAGGGATTCAGGAGAACTAATCTGGATTTAAACCTTTAAAGGGTCATAACTCTGCCAAAATCATTCAAACGGAATACGGCGACGACATGCATAATTAGGCTTGGTACTGATCATCCCTGCAGTTTCAATGAAATCTGGCCATGGGTTCAGGAGAACTAGTCCGGACAAAGTTTGGGACTGTATGACAACAGACAATATGTCTCCCCTCCACAATAGTTTCAGAGGAGTAGTTGCCACAAGATTTCCTATATAACTCTATGTGAACAAAGATTGCCGCTGGTGGCCATGTTTTTGGCCGCTGGTGGCCATGTTTGAAATCCAATCAAATAAACTTTGGTTAGGACCAACTACATGTTGTGCCAGTCCTTTTGGTAAAGGTTTCAAATCAATATCACTTATGATTTTTGAGAAGTACATGTAGTCGCCACAAAACAGCATTTTAATATATTTTTAGCCGTGGCGGACATCTTGAATTTCCAACCAATCTGAATTTTTGCTATGATCAACTAGACATCAAGACCAACATTCCTGTCAAGTTTCATGAAATTCCATCAAGTAGTTTCAGAGGAGTTGTCGCCACAAGATTTTCCTATATATCTCTATGTAAATAAAGATGGCCGCTGTGGCCATGTTTGACACCCAATCAAAATGAACTTTGGTTAGGAGCAACTACATGTTGTGCCAGTCATTTTGGAAAAAGTTCCAGATCAATATCTTTTATGTTTTTTCAGAAGTAGTCGCCACAAAATCACATTTTTATAATCTATTTGTAGGCGTAAATTTTTGCTAGGATCAAGTAGACATCAAGAGCAACATTCCTGTGAAGTTTCATGAAAATCTGTCGAGTAGTTTCAGAGTAGTTGCCATAAAAAAAGTTTACGGACGGACGACTTACGCTGCACCACGGCATAAGCACTGACCTTTGATCAGTAGAGCTAAAAACTGCACTGGGTCTCTATACTGTTGATATGTATATTATTCCTGCATAGCATAATCGAGAACCAGTAATTACCTCGTGATGCCTCATTATGAATCGTGTCTTTAAATATATAAAACAAGAGGCCCAAAAGGGCCAGTGGACTCTCTACTGGCTGAAGCTAAAGTTTGTGTATAAGGGGCCATAACTCTGTCAAAAAACATTCAACTGGAACATGGCCTGGTACTGATCATCCCTGCCATGTTTCAATGAAATCTGGCAAGAGGTTCAAGAGAACTAGTCTGTACAAAGTTAGTGTATTAAAACCTTTAAAGGGTCATAACTGCACCAAAATTCATTCAACTGGAACACGGCGATGATAGGCGCAACTGGACTTGGTACTCGGCCAATATTCATTTAATTGAATTGAATTTAATTGTATTTGTAGTCACACCAGCCACTGCGATCATATGGCGACTTTCCAGTTTCCACTGGTGGAGGAAGACCCCAGGTGCCTCTCCGGGCAATTTTCGTGCACGGGTGGGCACCTGGGTAGAACCACCGATGTGCCGCAAGCCAACTGGGTGGGTAGCTTCCTCACATAAAGATTCCTACGCCCCTGAGGGATC
The DNA here is from genome assembly GCA_037043455.1 of Cyrtodaria siliqua. Lineage (NCBI taxonomy): Eukaryota > Metazoa > Mollusca > Bivalvia > Adapedonta > Hiatellidae > Cyrtodaria > Cyrtodaria siliqua. The sequence continues at coordinate 144,625 of JAWPHD010005559.1, read as the reverse complement.
GAACCAACAGCGGTGAGGGGCAAGTGATTTCAAGTCAGAGACTCTAACCACTCGGCCAATATTCGTTTAAATCCGGCCAGGGGATCAAGAGATCTAGTCGGGACAAAGTTTGTGTATTAAAACCTTTAAAGGCCAGAACTCTGCCAAAAATGATTTGACCGAAACAAGGAAATGATATGCACAATTAGGCTTGATACTGATCTTTCTTGCCAAGTTTCACTGAAATCCGGCCAGGGGTTCAAGAGACCTAGTCCTGACAAAGATTGTGTATTAAAATCTTTAAAGGACCATAGCTCCACCAAACTTCTTTCAACCATAACACGGTGATGATATGCACAACTACGCTTGGTACCGATCATCCCTGGAAAATTTCGTTGAAATACGGCCAGGGGTTCAGGTGAACTATCCAGACAAATTTTGTAAATTAAAACCTTTAAAGGGTCATAACTCTGCCAAATCATTCAACCGGAACACAGTGATGATAAGTACAACTAGGCTTGGTACTAATAATCCCTGCAAAGTTTCGTTGAATTCCAGCCAAATGAAGGTCCTATCGTCTTCACGAGACAAAATACAGCATCTCTGAACTAATTCAAGGGCCAAAACTCCGGTGTTACTTTTCCGATTTGGTTGGTTTTCAAATTTGTCCAAGATTTCATTGATAGTAATAATCTGGTAAAGTTTGGTAAAGACTGGATGAAAAATGAAAGCCCTATCATGTTACCGATGCAAAATACAGCATTTTTAACTAAAACAGGGGCCATAACCTCTCATGTTACTGGTCCGATCTGGCTGGTTTTTGAACTCGTCTGAGCTTTCATTGATATCAACAATTGTGTAGTGTGAAAAATATAAGATGAAAAATGAAGGCCCTATCCTGCTAATGAGGCCAAATTATAGCATATTTCAGAAAATCAAGCGCCACAACTCCGATGTAAATGGTCCGATTTGGCTGGCTTACAAACTCATCCGAGCTTTCATTGATATCAAAAATCCGGTAAAGCTTGAAAAAGATTGGATGAAAAATAAAGGCCCTATCACATTAACGAGGCAAAATATAGCAATTTCTACTAAATCAAGGGCCATAACTCCGGTGTTCTATACTATACTATATACTTCCCATCACCCGTAAGAATCAAAACTTTCTCACTTGACAAGCTGAGCTCCCAGTGGGATTCAAACCTGCAGTGCTGAGGTTTGAGGAAGTTTTAGATGCATTATTCAGGCCACGGAGACACTCCCAAACGCACCATATGCTCAAATAAGTATAGAATAAACCTAAAATTGTTTCCAATAATTACTCTGCCAAGTTAATAGTATGAACAAGTTATTCGATATAACTGATTTCCATATTGTTTTAGAATTCTTAAAAGAAAAAATCAGACTGTATAATTCATTGTTATTCTTCTATTTGCATTTATTTGTTGACACACTCGTTGATGGGCATTTGTTGATATACATATACATAGATAATTATTTTACCATATCATCCATTTGTAAATAGTTATAACAATATATTTTTACATTAATTTTTAATAACTTGCTATTTCATTTGTTTCCTTTTTCATCCACTTTTGAAGACAATATGTCCTATTTATGTCAACGTGCCGCAAAACACTGCTCATTCATTATTCCTTCCAGTGCACAGAAACAAACATAATCAGCCATATACTCCTCTGGGATCCCGCCGGGCAAATAAATACATCCAAAAACTGAAACTAACCTGAACAAAAGCGTAATATATTATCATTGGTACAGCTGTCGTCAGGAACAAAGGTGTGCTGTATCCAACAACAATGGGAACCGTAACCATCCTGAGGAACTGGTTGAGCAACGTCCGTATATTTCCGGGTATTGTCGCATCCAACACATCTATATCTTTACCAAATCTGTTAAGGATTCGGCCAGCTGGGGTTGTTTCAAAGAAGTACATGGGGGAGGCGACAATGTTGGTCAGCATTGCCTTGTGAAATCTATGACCCGCATACACACATCCAAGGTTTAAAGTTACGGATCCAACGAAAATAAATGCTCCTGAAAATAATGTTGTGCGCTAACTATAAATACACTTATCATACAAAAAATAAAAATAAAAAATTAATTACCTGGTTCTCAGGCCCGCCCGCATGTCTTTTTTTGGTGCCGCATTGCCGATTTTATCTCACAAGTAATAAAATAAAAAATTGGAAATGCGCTACCAAAATTTCGAGAAAAAAGTTCCGCATCCAAGTTTGTTCCGGTTTTTACATGCAACTACCTCAGGGGAATCCCCTTGTGGGTAGACTGGTGCGCGGCCGACTATCTGCCGCTCTGCTCGCTAGCTTGTGAGTGTTGCAGTCGTACGGGTATCAATCTAGGAGAGTCAGACGCTTGAGACGCTTGGAACTAGTAGGTGCTACAGAACAGGCGATTTATTCAAGCGTCTAATTGACAAAGTCTCACAACAACATGCAATAATGGCGGTGTCATCGAGTCGATTGAAGTTCATGCGTGATCTAATACAAATATACGGACTTATTGTGATTGAAAGAAGCATAAGTTGGCCAGAAATGATAAGGTAATGATCGACAATAGAGATGAGCTGATCCAACTGGTTATTGCACATGTATTTCGAGATATTTTGCATCAATACATGTATTGGAATTAAAGTTTGAAATAAAAAAAATCGCCCGCGTGTCTGTTGACCACTGTAAAATTGTAAAAAAGAATGCGCCCGACCGCATCTCTTCTCAGAAAAAGTGGCCTGAGAACCAGGTATTTAATTTTTTGTGGCCTTTGGGGTATTGGTGGCCCATTAATAGCTCATTGAACTCTGAGTCTAGTTATCATGGGTTGCAACCTGGCTGGGTGCACTGGGATAATTGGTGTGTCCTTAGGCACAACACTTCCTGTAGCCTTGTCTGTTGGAAGGGGACTTGAAACAGGCGGTTCCGGAGTCTATCCATCCAGCACATCAAAGAACCATAGGAACTATTCTATATTAAAAGTAGGGTTTCCGGGTTCCCATGTATCCTTCCTCTCTCTCTGGGGCAGCTGGAAATAACCTAAACAATGTGTTGAAGAGTTGTTAAACATCAATTCAAAAATTAAGCCTCATCTCTGGTTGCAATTCTGACCCTCGGGTGAGATTTCCCTATCTTATATGGATAAACTCGTGATGGATTATTTTTCTCCCATTATGCGCTTTCTCCCATAATGACTGCATTTGATTTTACGCTAAAACAAGGCGACGTGACGTCACATGTCATGTAAGACAGGAAAACATCTATCTCACATGACTAGAACTGGGAGAATAACGATTCTTCTCCCTCTCACACCTACACACCCCTAACCCAAGGAAAATTGACTATTTCTGTAAAGTTTCAAGATTGTGAAAACCTAATAGTGTACAAGTTACAGTCGGGAAAGTGTTTCTCATGATTGGGTTACTCTCATGTCACTGTGACCTTGGTGACCTTGATGACCTACTAACCACAAAAGCAATAGGGTTCCTCCTCCCATCAAGGGCAATGCAAGGGTAAATGGATTTATTTTTTCATAGTTATAATGTAGAAAGTGTATGTCCATATAAGGTCACAGAAACCTTGACCTTTGACCTACTAACCCCAAACGGTTCCTCGTTTTATGCCGTTTGGTTGAAGGCTTGTGGACAAATGGTAAGGAAAGTGTTCTTCTTTAAAAGGTCATGGGGACATTGACTTTTGACTTACTGACTCCCAAATTATTAGGGAGCATCATCTTACCACACGGAGTATATGTGAGGTTTTAAGATTAAACATCAAATAATAAGGGAGCGAAAACATAATTGTTTATAGATGGGCAGATGGACGACAGACAGGCAACCTGACAAGACAATAGGTAGATGTCTACAGTTCCATTTCACTAAAGTAAATTCAATATAAAACCATGTGAGCCTAGCGAGAAGGTAATTTATGTAGTACACTGGAACAGAAGTAACAAACCATGCTTCTCCACCTCATTTTCGGATTTGGGGTCATAATATGGTTACAAATGGGAAATATTGTCCAGTATATACATAATATTCATAACATTTTCATATATTATCAACTTTTATTCAAGATTTAGGTCATTTTAACAGCAATATGTGGATATAAAAAAAAATTACTTAATCACTTTGTAAGCAATTTTGCATGCCAGCACAAGAAAACCTTGCCATCACAATAAGTGTTTGCCTTAATTATAAGTTGGATCTGTCACTTGTCTGCGCATTATGTTCAGTATGGCGTCATTGTGCATGAGGCTTGCATAAGCTTGTACAAGCTTGCAGTTTTCAAGCTTGTGCCCACTTGAACACAAGAAATACTGCAAGCTTGCAAAGACTCACCTGAAGGTTTTATATGTAAGCTTGCAGATTAAAGCAGGATTGCGAAAGAAGTTTGCTACTTTCGTTTGGACTGTTTGGGTTATTTGAGTTTGCTTGTACTGGTTTGGGTTATTTGGGTTTGGTTATATTGGTTTGCATTATTTCAGTTTGGTTATATTGGTTTGGGTTATTTCAGTTTGGGTTATAGGGCTAGGCCCTAGGAACTTCTGGCTGCTGCGAGTGTCCACTACCAAAGCAACGTTTGACATAAAATAAAGCAATATTACCTCATTTAAATCAGCAATTACAAGGAGTATTGGAAATACATGTTTTTACCAAACTGGCATCAACATATTGTGCCATATGAACTGGTGAGTATAACTCCTTCTGAAGGGACAGCTATCTCAACTAACATTTACCACAGCAGACAGAACTCCCTAATTACATACTATACTAACATTTACCACAGCAGACAGAACTCCCTAATTACATACTATACTAACATTTACAACAGCAGACAGAACTCCCTAATTACAAACTATACTAACAATACACAGATCAACAAATAAACACCTTGTACAAATGGTGCCAGCCGTGTGGTATTGTTTTGCTTCAAATACAAATACAACAGCACCAGGATCCCAGGATCGACAAGTCGTGGGTTCGATCCCCCCCCCCCCCCCCCCCCCCCCCCCCCCCATTACCATATGTGTTGTGTCCCCGAACAAGACACGTCATCTGCATTTGCTTAGTACTGGTTCTACCCAGGAAGACATCGAGAGTGTTTAAAATGAGTTCAGAGAGCTTTCGTTACAATCGTTACAATCGCTGTAAAATAAATAAGTTTAAACTAAATACAACAGCACCAGCATGGGAGTCTGTAGTCATAGCCACATAATGGTGTGTAAACAACTGCTACTACACAAGTTTTACTCTATACTACATATATAACTACACATGTATAGGTAAGTTGCAAAACCAGTAATAAGTTAAAATAAAATATTTTTTTCTTAATTTTATACAATAACTTGACATCCTCTTGTGCATTTGTTTAGACTGCACACCAAAAGACAACAGTGGCTGAATTTTGTTTTAGGTCATTTTCAGCCCATTTATTTTTTTCTGTGGTGGAGGCAGACTACCCACTTTTTTCTGGGGTAAAACAGTACTGTATACATCCCGCCATCCATAGGAATCAACACTTTCTCACAAGTCGAGCTCGGTAGTCTCAGGAAAAATGCGGGAGACTTGGCATGCATGCAATGCAGTTCAGAAGTAAATGACTAACGAGTGGTCTATCCAACAGTTCAGAAGTGATTATGTCTTCTTGTCTACACTTATAAATTTAAATCTCTATGCCATTTTGTTCAATAAACCAATCATTATACCATATCATTATGAATGATATTTCTGTATGCATATGATTTCACTGCAAATGCAAAAATATTTTTTTACAATAGGGAAAAATATCAATGAAATATAGATCTATTTGAACTTGTTTGCACAAAATCCATCACAGTTTTTCAGAAACAGCCTGTAAGGCTAGCCTGTCTATCCGATCTCGTTCTTTCATGGAGATCAAGAAACACAAAAGGCAGCCATAGGACTTATATACATAAATACTTACTAGTATATGCAGCTAGTCTGTATTATATTGAAGCGAAGCATGTATTCTAAAACTACTCTCTGTTATTCAGTGGACGATATACGAATGAAGACGGATGCTGTAAAAAAAACAAAATCCAGATTTACCAAATACCAATCAATCAGAAATATCCAAAATATGATTGAAATAAGGTGCTGTACAACTGACATGCATTTGGAGGAAACTGTAGCTTTCCTTCCAGCACACAAAACCAATCATAACTAGAGGTTGTTTTTTAGTAAAAACAGATGTCTCCCCCACTCAGGAAAGGGCCATAAATCCACCAAAAATAAATCAACTGGAACACGACAAAGACAATATGCCCAATTAGGCTTGGTAATGATCATCTCTAACAAATTTTGCTAAAATCCGGATAGGGATCAGAAGAACTGTCCGGACAAAATTTGTGTATGAAAACCTTTAAAGGGTCACAACTCCGCCAAAAATCATTCAACCGGAACACAGCGATGACATGCACAACTAAGCAAGGTACTAATCATCCTTGATCAGTTTCGCTGAAATCCAGCAAGAGGTTCAGGAGAACTAGTCCAGAAACTGGAACATGGTGAAGATATTCGCAACTAGGCTTGATACTGATTATCCTTGCCAAGTGTTGTTGAAATTCTGCCAGGGGTTCAGGAGAACTAGTCCGTAGTTTGTGTATTAAAACCTTTAAAGGGCCATAACTCCGCCAAAAACCATTCACCTAGAACGCAACAATGACATGCGCAACTAGGCTTGGTACTGATCATCCCTGCAAAGTTTCTTCGAAATCTGGCCAGAGGTTCAGGAGAACTAGCCTGGACAAAGTTTTTGTATTAAAACCTTTAAAGTGCCATAACTCCGCCAAAAATCATTCAACCAGAACACAGCGACAACAGGCACAACTAAGCTTGATAATCCCTTCAAAGTTTTATTAAAATCCGGCCAGGGTTTCAGGAGAACTATTCTGGACAAAGTTTGTGTATTAAAACCTTTAAAGGGACATAACACTGCAAAAAAACATTCAATCGGAACACGGCGATGACATGCGCAACTAGGTTTGGTACTGATAACCCTTGCCAAGTTTCGTTGAAACATGGCCAGGGATTCAGGAGAACTAATCTGGATTAAAACTTTAAAGGGTCATAACTCTGCCAAAATCAATTCAAACGGAACACGGCGACGACATGCATAATTAGGCTTTGTACCGATCATCCCTGCAGTTTCAATGAAATCCGGCCATGGGTTCAGGAGAACTAGTCCGGACAAAGTTTGGGACTGTATGACAACAGTCAGATGACAGACATACAGACAGCCAGCACAAAAACAATATGTCTCCACTTCACAAAGTGGGGAAGACATTATTAATAACCAATATATTCATCTGGGCTCCCACCTGGCAAATAATAATAATATCCAGCAATTCAAACTAACCTGAACAAAATAGTAAAATATTAATAGAGGTACTGTTGCAGTCAGGAACATAGGCATGCTGTATCCAACAATGATGGGAAATGAAATCATCCAGAAGAAAGAGACGAGCAAAGTCTGTATATTGCCAGGCAATATTGTATCCAAAGTCTCATTATCTCTACCAAATCTGTTAAGGATGTGGCCAACAGGGGTTTCATCAAAGAAGTGCATTGAGGAAGCGACAATGTTAACCTACATTGCTTTGTGTATACTGCGACTCGCACTCACATTTCCAATGTATAGAAATACAGTTCCACAGTAGATAAATAAACCTGAAACTAATGTTGTGCACCAACAATAAATAGGCTTATCATACAGTTTATTTAGGGGCCGTTGTGGTCAAATGGATAGCATACAGGACTCCGAATCCCGGTATTACACGTGCAAGCCATGCTGGCAACACTGGGTTACGTCACTGTGTTCTTAGACAAGACACTTCCCCTGGCCTCGTCATTTGGAGGGGAGTAAAACAGGTGGTCCAGTGTTTCAAAGTCTATCCACCAAGCATGTAAAAGAATTATAGGTGTCTGTTCGATAATATGAGTAGGGCAGAGTTACTGTATTCTTATATATCCCCTCACTGGAGCAGCCCAAAATAACCTAACCAATGTGTTGCTGAGCTGTTAAGCAACAATTCAACAACCCCATTTGTATGCTTGAAATAAAAAGAAAAAAGAGTCTCATCGTCAAGCCCTCCACCTCCCATCTCCCACCTCCCCACCACCACCACTGCACTAGAAGAAGATCGGTAAAACTGAAAGATCGGTAAAACCAATGAATGCTCCTCAGTGTATGAATGAAGTATAATCAGAAAGGTTTGTCTGTTTTGTTTGTATGGTGTTTTACATCATTTTCAACACATGTAAGGTTATATATGACGGTCGATTTTGTGTGGTGGAGGCAGACCACCCACTTTTCCTGGATAGAACCAGTACTGTACACCTCCCGCCATCCATAAGAATTGACACTTTCTCACTTACAAGTCGAGCTCCCAGTGGGATTCAAACCCGCAGTGGTGAGAGGCGAAGGTTTACACCGCAACACCATTAACCATTCGGCCACGGAGATGCTTTATGACAATGCATAACCTTACAAGTCGAGCTCCCAGTGGGATTCAAACCCGCGGCGGTGAAAGGCGAAGGTTTACAATGCAACGCTGTTAACCATTCGGCCACAGAGATGCTCTCTTATCAGAAAGGGGAAATAGAAAAGGAAAATGCACCACAATATTTAATAAACTTAGGAAGATATGTGTGTTATTATATGATGTGAGTGATTCTCTTAAACAAAGGTTGCCTAACAACAGTCATTACATTCTAGACAAGAAATGTCTGACATATGTAAGTGTACAAAGAGGGATTATTCTGTATTTTCTCAAGCTAAAGCTAGAGTTATGGTTCTTGTTCATTTCACCGGTACTTCGGTATCTCCATACAATGTTCAGCATTTCAGTCACATGGCGGAAAGTCACATGACTTCAAAAACAGATTCTGGTAGTCAAAGAAGTATCAACAATCACAAATAAACCAGTTTACCAGTGGCTGCCACTTTTTGATTGGTCTGCCACTTTTTGATTGGTCAATCAACCTATCTGACTACTCGGAGATAACGCGATATTATTCGTGATCGTTTGGCAAATGTCAGAGTGAAATGGGCTATTGTGTGAAGTTTCATTCCAGTCCCATAAGTAGTTTCCAAGTTACAATCAGAACAAGATTTGAATGAAGACAGAGGAAAAGTTCTTGTGTTCTGCACTCCCTCTCATTGTCCTCTATCATTGTGTGAAGATTCATTCCAGCCTATATAGTAGTTTTTAAGTTATACAAGCTTTAAATTATACAAGCTTGCAGTTTTCAAGCTTTAAAGTCTGTACAACTAGTGAATCACTTTATGGTGCCAAGTGAACAAGGGAGTAACTCCTTTTGAAGGAACATCACTCTCAATTCTCAATCTCAATTAACTTTTACCACAACAGATAGAACTCCCTAATTACATGCAATACTAACAAGACACAGACCAACAGATTAACACTTTGCACAAATGGTGTGAGCCTGGCATTGTTTTGCATCAAATACAACTACAACAGCACCAACAACAGCACCAGAGAGGCTGTATCCACAGCCACATATATAATAATGACTGTTACTATATTTAATTGAATGTTGTTTAACGGCTCATCAACAGAGTATAGGTTATTTAGAGCTGCCCCAGAGAGAGGGGAAGGATACATAGGAAGCCGGGAACTGTGCCCTACTCTTATTATCGAATAGATTCCTATGGTTCTTTAACGTGCTCGGAGGATAGACCGATACACGGGACTGGTTTACGTCCCCATCCGACGGACGAGGCTAAGGGAAAGTGTCTTGCCCAAGAACACACCGACAGAAAACAGTGGCACCAGTGGAAGCTGGAAAGTCGCCATATGACCTTAGCCATTGGTGCGACTATAAAATCCAATTCAATTCAATTACTCAATTCAACACAGTAAGCTGCCATTCACAGGTAGGCAGGATTCAGGAGTATTGATAACAAGTTTCATCAGTATCAGCTAGTATATGTCAATTAACATGACGGCAGTACTTAGCTATCTCCACCCTATTGCTGATGTCGGAGTATATTGACAATAGGTTTTATTATAATACAGTTGCACGTGCTGTTGTTTGTCGGAGTTATCTTATTGGTTTGATTGGTTAAATGGATAAATGATTGACAACACTGGTGTCATGTTAAATTTGGGAAAATGATCTGAAAACATTTCATTTTGAACTATTACGAGTGATTGGATGCTGTTTCTGCCCTATATAAATATTGAAAATGGGATCCATTGGAAGCAGCAAACACAAACAAGAAAGAAAATTAGAGACTCAGTTTTATTGTCGGTGCTTAGGTATCTAAGGTGCAACCCTCCCACGCCCTCCCCACCCCACGCCCACGCACACACGACCCCCTGATGCCACCCCTCATCCCACACATCAGATTAAGAAATATTCTATATTCTACTTAATAGGAACACAGTTTGGGCTTGAAGACTCCCAAAAGAGTTATTTTTTTACAGCTGCCACACAACACTACAGTCTATGTTTTTGCTGATTATTAAAGGAGACCACTCTTACAGTCTTAAGAAAGATATAATTAAATTGAATTGAACTGCAGTTTATAGTCGCACCAACAGCTAAGGTCAAATGGAACTTTCCAGCTGGATAGCTTTCTCATATAAAGATGGTTCCATGAGGGCTCAAACTCGAAGCGGTGAGGGGCAAGCGATTTCAGTTCAAAGACTCGAACCTCTCGCCCAAGGACGCCCCAAGAAAGTTACAAGGAAATGTTGATGCAAAGCATCAGATCACCAGCAGGATTGTAAAACTCGCCACATTTGGTCAAATGTCATAACTTTGAATTAAGAAATGCTGTTTCTGTATGCATGAAGTCTCACTAAAATTGCATATACAATGGAAAATATATATGATATCTATTTCTACTTGAATAAAATTCTGAAACATTTTTTGCTTAGGCAATTTTCAGAAAAAGTCTAAGGACTAACTTTTTATCCTAAGCCAGTCTCTTTCTTTCAAATACTTTGTGCAGATCAAGATATGCACCCCAAAGAATTTGTATACTTATAACAATCCACATGTTTAAATTAAAGGGAATATAGCGACACAGCCAAACAATCTTTATTATTGAGAGTTCTGAAAAACTTGGACAAAGGGTAAAATAATTATCAAAATCGGATGATAAACAAAAAAGATATGATCGTTTGAAGGTTCTGTTGAATCGGATATGGAAGCTGCCATATTTAGAGCTATGACATCACAGTTCTAAATGACCATATATGAAATATTGATAAACATGAAAATTTACTCGTTTATAGCGGAAACAATTAAAGTAACTGTATGAAGAATATGTATAACTATTAACAAATGGCAATAATGCTTTATATGACTAGTTAAGGAGTTTGCAGTGATTTGCTCTGCTTTTAAATGATATTTATCAATATTCCATATATGGTCAATATTCCATATATGGTCATATGGAACTATGATGTCATAGTTTTCAAAATGACGGCTCCCAATCTTCAAATGGTCATATCTTTTTTGTTTATCATCCGATTTTGATAACTCTTTCACCTTTTTTGCAAGTTTTTCAGATCTCTCAATAAAAGAGATCATTTGGCTGTGTCGCTACATTCCCTTTAATCTTACTGCAGCGTGTATTCTAAAATTACTCTATAATTGTCATTGTTGCTTCACAATTTATCAAAATACCAATATATTAGACAGAAAGATCTAGAATATGACTGGAATAAGGCACCGTCACATAAGGACATACATTTGGGAGAAATATTAGTTTTACTAAACTCGTGGTACGCATATACAAACATTTTAGTTGTTTACTGAAAAAAAAATGCATAGTAACATTCCACTTAGTTTTAAATCAGCATTCAGATTCCAATCAAAGTGTTATTATGATATCGTCATTTGCACAAATTAATAAACAAAAATAAAAAATTGTTCCCAACAATTACTTTTTATTCCAAATCACATAACCAAACACAATCACAAATATATTCACCTGGGCTTTTGCCCGACAAATAATAATGGAAGGTCATGGTGAGCCTTGGTAGGAATGTAGTCAAAATCTTGATGTATCTATGTATGAAGATTAAATAGAGTAAGGGTATTAATGACTTTAGCACAGTCTGATGAAAAACTTTAACCAAGATGTGATGGACGGATGAACGGACGAACAAACCAAGATGTGATGAACGGATGAACGGACGAACAAACCAAGATGTGATGGATGGATGAACGGACAAACAAACCAAGATGTGATGGACGAATGAACGGACGAACAAACCAAAATGTGATGGACGGATGAACGGATGAACAAACCAAGATGTGATGGACGGATGAACGGATGAACAAACCAAGATGTGATGAACGGATGAACGGACAAACAAACCAAGATGTGATGGACGGATGAACGGACGAACAAACCAAGATGTGATGGACGGATGAACGGACGAACAAACCAAGATGTGATGGACGGATGAAAGATGTGATGGACGGATGAACGGACAAACAAACCAAAATGTGATGGGACATATGAATGGACAAACAAACCAAGATGTGTAGGACGGATGAATGGACAAACAAACCAAGATGTGATGGACGGACGAACGGACAAACAAAGGTGACTACTATGCCCCATCCACTATTATGGTTGGGGTACACAAATTTAGAATTGTACAAGAGACCGTGAAATGAAAATAGTGACAAAGTTTTATTCAAATTCAGCAAAATCATTTCACAGACATTCGTTCTATAAAACGTGACGACAGTGCAGTAACAGTGGCTCATACCTCCGGTAAAAGTTGATGGTGTTTCAAGGAAAAACTGGTCATCTGTATTCCACAACATACAATTTTCATATGAGATGAATGGCACGCACCTGTACAATGATGTAGAACAAAGACAGAGGGGGAACTGTGACAAGGAACAGAGGTGTGCTGAACCCTATAATGACTGGCACGGACACCACTCCAAGAATGCACATCAACCACATCTGGAAGTTACGGGCTATAAGTGAGTCCAGTACGTCTATATCCTTCCCCAGTCTGTTCAATATCCGCCCCGATGGCGTTGTCTCAAAAAACGACACAGGTGACCGCACAATATTTCTCAATGCTTTGGCATGGATAATTCTTCCAGCGCGGACATTGCCCAGATATAGCGTAATAGATCCACCAATGATAAACAAACCTGCAATACACAGCCATGTTTCTGGTATATAGTGAAAACAACTAGAATTTTGTCAAAATGAACCACTTATGATACTAATAAACCAGTACAATATCAAATCAAAGACAATGTCATGCCACACATTCAACACCAATACACAAGGCTTTACTCAGGCACACAATGAATGAAATAAAGAAAAACGAAAAAAAAGACACAAACCAAATAATAGTTCTACACTATACTGCACTGTATTGACAATAAGCTACGAAAAAATAAACAAAGCAGAAAATGATTAGAAAATGTGTCACTGGGACATGGATGCCCCACTTTAGTGCTGTCAGTCACATTAAAATGGATGTAATGAAAAACTTGATTTTAACCCTTTTTTTCAAATGCACGGACAAACGGGCGAAGGGACAGACAGACAAGATGATTATACAATAATTATGTCTGCTCCATTTTCGCAGAGGTGCATAAAAAGAAGGTTTCTCCATTTTATGAATGGGGGTGAAAACTGCATTATAGATTGTAAGAATCTTTCTTGGGTATCCAGTGAAGATCAGTAATTCCAACATGAGGTATAATTGTTTTTATCGGAACAGAGAATCTGCCTAGGTTATACCAAGTGTTGGAATTTCCCTATCTGAACGGATACCCATGACTGATTCCTTTTCTTGCATATCATTTACATTCTGCGCATTTCCGTTGACAACTACCAATGTTTTGCATGTTTATTTACATAATGACGTCTTGCAACTGTCATTGTTGATATCAGCACACAACTTTTATCTTCCCGCATGTGTAAGATCAGCTTTCCATCACCCATGTAAAACGCACATAACCTTATCCGGTATGCAAGAAAATGCCTATATATATAGTGTTGCAGTAATGAATAGTTTAGGGAGCCACAGACATTCTAGTTTCAACATATTTATTTTACATCGATTGTGAAACAAGTTCTTGCAACTTAAGATTAATCACTCTCGATGGCTTCCTGGGTAGAACCAGTACTAAGCAATGTGGATTAATTATCTTGTCCAAGGATAAATAATGTGGCCGCGGCGAGGATGACCTCTTGATCTGGAGTTTGGCGCTCTACCACTGGACCACGCACTCCACTTAGACAGTTTAATGCTTTACATAATTGCAGCATAATGCTATAGAACAGCATTTCATGCTCTTTTGTTTATAAAAAAATCTAAACAAAAGGTAAGCTGTTCATTTTATAAAATATCATGTTCCTTGTTCATTAAGTTTTGGGTGTTCATTTTATAAAATTACATTTTCAACTATGTAACTTTCATGTTGCAATTATATACTAATATCTTAACAAAAATTGCATAGAATGTTCCAACACATGTTCCTGCATACATGTATTGTCCAGGAAAGTAGTAAATCAATCATATATCGTGTAACCTCCTTTTTATGTTACACTATTTATTGTATATTGGCAATTAAACTGCAGTTAATCTTAAAAGAATCGTTATTGTGGGGCCACTCCTACATTCTGATGGTTTTAAGGCAGTGTTCTCAATATGGAATTTCAACTTTCCATACTTTTTGGCATCGGGCATGGGGCTGAATTGCAATGAGGCTTAAGCAAAACCTACCAAAAAGGACACCATACTAGCAGTACAAAATATTTCAAGATTTTTTTTATTTTATTTGTTACGCTAGAACAAGGAAACTAAGGAATTGAATTGAATTGAATGTTGTTTAACGGCTCATCAACACAATATAGGTTATTTAGAGCCGCCCCAGAGAGAGGGGAAGGATACATAGGAATCCGGGAACCTGCCCTACTCTTATTATCGAATAGATTCCTATGGTTCTTTATCGTGCTCGGAGGATAGACCGATACACGGGACCGCCGGGTTTACGTCCCCATCCGACGGATGAGGCTAAGGTAAAGTGTCTTGCCCAAGAACACACCGACGGAACTCAGTGGCACCACGGAGGATTGAACCCGGGGCCTCCGGTTACAAATCTGCCGCGCTACCGACTGCGCCACGCCAGCCCCTAGGAAACTAAGGAAAAATCATTTAACTTTCACATTTTGCTATATAAATATGTAGCGCTAATTATTTTAATATACACATTTACATTAGTGTGACTCCAATCAATTACATGGATCGTTTTGTTGAATAAATATAGCAAAATCACCCTTTATTCTAGATAGTCAACTAGCGTAACAGAAAACAACTACTGAGTAAATAAAATTTCCTCTTATCTGCTGGGTTCCATTTCACAGTCATGACAGTTGTTCAATAGTGTTTTATCTGTATCAACTAGAACAGAATAGATAACAGTTCTGTATCAAGGGTATGCTAAGTCTATTCATTGCTTCAGAAGTAGGAACAGCTTATTTCCTCACTTCTTATTCTCTGTCAGGTAGCAGACCTAGCTGTAAAGACTGGGGATCCGGAAAAGCTCCACACCACCCCAACCCATTCCTCCCCAACCCACCTCACAAGATTCGAAAAAAAGTTTGGTTGTCAATTTTTCCCACCCTCAAGATTCGGAGGAAAGTTTGGTTGACAATGTTGTTTTTTTGTTGTTTTTTTGTAATATTGTTTAAGTTGCTTTACCCCCTAACCTCAAATCCTGCACCTGCGTATGTTAATGCCATTATGTTCAACACACCAATCATTATATACACATTTACGAGGGCTGTTTGGAAAGTTCTGAGACGAATCAGTTATCTTCGGATATACAAAATATATGGAAAAATAATTCAGCTCCCCTATAGTCTATTATTATAGCAAGTAGAATAACTTGATTTCATAAATTTATATATATTAGTTGTGACGTCACTTTGGCAACCTATAACTGTCACTATGGCAACCTATATGTCATGATGCTGGAGCAAAAAGAATATTTAAATGAAATCGTTTTTGTTTTGTAGCATTGGTAGTCTCTTATAAATGCACAAATCATCACAAAATTTTGCCGACCAGCATTTTCAAAATGAACGTCACTACATGAAATTCGAGTGTTAAAAACTGTACGTTGTACTATAATTTAACACAGAAACCTAATATAACATCAGATATCAGAAATGAAGAACGCAACAGCATTAAATTGTGTATGAACATTGGGAAAACATATCAACCAAAACTACTCCAGTGGCATAAGAAATTTGGAGACTGGAGATCAAGAACAGCAGGACTAAACGTCACAACAGAAAATGATGTTAGTTGAAAACTCGTCTGCAGAGGATGGGAGAGTGACTGTAAGGGAAATTGCTATGCTCTACGTTATTGGAATAGCAACAGCATACAAACTATTGACTGACCCATTAGGCAACTGTCCCATGTCTGTGCTCGTCGGTGCGCAGAAATGACTTGGTGTAATATCAAACGTATCTCAATATGCTGCTTACATTTTTCATCGTATGCAAGTATTTTAGTCTCAGAACTTTCCGTACATTCCTTGTATATGCTGCTGACTGTTGTATACCTCAATTCCCAAAACAGTTTCATTATTTAACTTTTTTTTTTTACTGTAACATCTGTCACCTAGAAATGACCTGAACAAGTAAATAGAATTTAAAAGAGTGGTAGAGCTGTTGTCAGGAACAAAGGTGTGCTGTATCCAAACAATGACGGGAACCGTGATCACATCCAGAAAACACCCGAGCCACATTTCAATATTCTCAGCCAGTACCGTATCCAAAGTGTCTAAATCTTTACCAAATCTGTTAAGGATGCGGCCAACAGGAGTTGTGTCAAAGAAGTGCATCGGGGAGGCAACAGCATTGGATAGCATTGCCTTGTGAAATCTGCGACCCGCACGCACATTTCCAATGAAAAGAGACACTAACAAAAAATACTCCTGAAATTAAAATTGTGCACATCCTGGAGCTGCATACATTTATACCCTTAAGTTTAACGCAAAAATCATTATAAACACACTTATATGCTGCTGACTGCTATATACCCCACCATTCCCAAAAAAGTTTCTCAATATTTAAACACATCACTATAACATCCACCTGCTGAAACTGACCTGAACAATGAAGTAGAATATAAACATTGGTACAGCTGTTGTCAGGAACAACGGCGTGCTGTATCCCACAATGACGGGGACCGTGATCACCCTCAGGAAACACGTGAGCCACATCTGCATATTGTGAGCCAGTACTGTGTCTATCGTGTCTATATCTTTACCAAATCTGTTAAGGATGCGGCCAACAGGAGTTGTGTCAAAGAAGTGCATCGGGGAGGCGACAATGTTTGACAACATTGCCTTGTGGATACTGAGACCCGCACGCACATTTCCGATGTATAGAGACAGGGCCGCACCGACGATAAATACACCTGAAAACAGCATCTGAACGTCTAAACAAGCTTTTTCAAATATTGTTCAAAATGTCAATCCCTCTAACCCACCTGAAATCTTGCATCTCAGGCAATAAGAAGTCATGTCGATGTTATTAGTTGACAGACAGAGAAATTATTAGGCAGTTGTAAGAAGTATTCCTGTAAATGTATTTAGTTCCCGAACATTCAACAATGCTATGCTTGTTCCAGCCACATGCATACTTCAGTGCAACAAACAACACCAAGGGAGAAATGAAGTTTAGTAAAAGGGTTAAGAAATGACAATGGTTTCAGAATTGAACATGTTTAATCGAAAATTAATAAAACAAATTCAGATACCATGCAAATGTTCAGAAGGATCAGGGGAACTCTAGAAAAACATGCATTCACCGTAACTAATTAACATAAATACACACAACAATTAATAATAACAAATAATGAAAATGGGATCCATTGGAAGCAACAAACACAAACATGAGAGAAAAGTAGCAGACTCTGTCTTATTGAGTAAAACCAACCTATCGGCTACTGATGATATCTACAACATTTCATCTCTCCAAGACTATCACAGTATAAACATTTCTATGTAGCTTGATTTGTTCGTTCGTTTTGCTTGAATGGTGCTTTACGTCATTTTAAGCAGAAGTTAGGCCATAGACAACGGATTTTTTTTTGTTGTAGAGGCAAAACACTCTATTATTCCTGGGTAGAACCAGTACCGTATACCTCCCGCAAGAATCGACATTTACTCACTTGTCAAGTCGAGCACCCGGTGGGATATGAACCCACAGCAGTGAGAGACGAAAATGTTTTAGACGCAGTGTCTTTACTTTACCACTTGAATATTGACTGCTGTATGCCCCACACTTTTGATACATGTCAATTTGTAATTACTTCACTGCTGTTCACCCATCTTAAGAAATGATAAATGCCACTGTATGAGCTAATATTTACACCTGCCTCCTTTCAGAAATGATAAATGTCAATGTATGAGCAAATATTTACACCCATCTCCTTTCAGAAATGATAAATGCCAATGTATGAGCTGATATTTACGCCCTTCTCCTTTCAGAAATGGTTAATGCCAATGTATTGAGCTAATATTTACACCTGACTCCTTTCAGAAATGATATAGAGCTAATATTTACACCTGCCTCCTTTCAGAAATGATAAATGCCAGTGTATGAACTGATATTTACACCTGCCTCCTTTCAGAAATGATAAAAGCCAATGTATGAACTGATATTTACACCCGCCTCCTTTTAGAAATGATAAATGCCAATGTATGAGCTAATTTTATACGTGCCTCCTTTCAGAAATGATAAATGCCAATGTATGAACTGATATTTACACCTGACTCCTTTCAGAAATTATGAATGCCAATGTATGAGCAAATATTTACGCCTGCCTCCTTTCAGAAACGATAAATGCCAATGTATGAGCTAATTTTATACCTGCCTCCTTTCAACAAGAGGTCAATGACCTTGAAGCTCTACTGATAGATTTTTGATAGCTAGGTCAACATCCCTGTGAAGTTTCATGAAAATCCATCGAGTAGTTTCATAGGAGTAGTCGCTACAAGTTTTCATTATATAACTCTATGTAAACAAAGATGGCCGCTGGCGACCATGTTTAATGTCAAATCAAAATAATTTTTGACAAGGATCAACATCATGTCATACTGATCATTTTAGAAAAAGTCCCATATCAATATCACTTATAGTTTTCAAGAAGTCGTCGCTACAAACTTGTATTTTGAAAATCTATTTTTAGCCATGGTGGCCATCTTGAATTTCCGGCCAACCTGAAATTTTGCTAGGATCAACTAGACATCAAGAGCAACATTCCTGTGAAGATTCATGAAAATCCGCCAAGTAGTTTCAGAGGAGTAGTCGCTACAATTTTTTACTATACAAACTCTATGTAAACAAAGATGGCCACTGGCGCCCATGTTTAATGTTGAATCAAAATAATTTTCGACAAGGATCAACATCATGTTATGCTGATCGTTTTAGAAAAAGTCCCATATCAATATCACTTACAGTTTTCAAAAAGTAGTCACTACAAATTTATTTATTTTAAATCTATTTTTAGCCGTGGCGGCCATCTTGAATTTCCGGCCAGCCTGAAATTTTTCTAGGATCAACTAGACATCAAGTGCAACATTACTGTGAAGTTTCATGAACATCTGTCTAGTAGTTTCAGAGGAGTAGTCGCTACAAGTTTTTAATATATAACTCTATGTAAACAAAAATGGCCACTGGCAGCCATGTTTAACGTCAAATCAAAATAATGTTCGACTAGGATCAACATCATGTCATGCTGATCATTTTAGAAAAAGTCCCATATGAATATCACTTACAGTTTTCAAGAAGTAGGCGCTACAAACTTATCTTTTAAAAATCTATTTTTAGCTGTGGCGGCCATCTTGAATATTGGGCCGACCTGAAATTTTGCGAGGATCAATAAGACATCAAGAGCAACATTCCTGTAAAGTTTTATGAAAATCCGTCAAGTAGTTTCAGAGGAGTAGTCGCTACAAGTTTTTACTATATAACTCTATGTAAACAAAGATGGCCACTGGCAGCCATGTTTAACGCCGAATCAAAACGATTTTTGACAAGGACCAACATCATGTCATGCTGATCATTTTAGAAAAAGTCCCATATCAATATCACTTATAGTTTTCAAGAAGAAGTCGCTACAAACTTGTATTTTAAAACTCTATTTTTAGCTTTGGCGGCCATCTTGGATTTCACATCAACATGAATTTTTGCTAGGATCAACTAGACTTTATGGGCAACATTTCTGTAAAGTTTCATGAATATCCATCCAGTAGTTTCAGAGGAGTTGTCGCTACAAATAAAAGTTTACGGACAGACGGCCAGACGGACGGACGCCGCACCACGGCATAAGCTCTGCTGATCTCTGATCAGTAGAGCTAAAAATGATAAATGCCAATGAATGAGATAATATTTACACCTGCCTCCTTTCAGAAATGATAAATGCCAATTATGAGCTGATATTTACGCCAGCCTCCTTTCAGAAACGATACATGCCAATGTATGAGCTAATATTTACATCTGCCTCCTTTCAGAAATGATAAATGCCCATTTATGAGAAAAATATTTACACCTGCCTCCTTTCAGAAATGATAAATGCCCATTTATGAACTAATATTTATGGCTGCCTCCTTTCAGAAATGATAAATGCCAATGTATGAGCAAATATTTACACCTGCCTCCTTTCAGAAATGATAAATGCCAATGTATGAGCTAATTTTATACCTGCCTCCTTTCAGAAATGATAAATGCCAATGTATGAGCTGATATTTACACCTGCCTCCTTTCAGAAATGATAAATGCCAATATGCCCCAACCCTTTCAGAAATGCAAATTTATGAACTTATATTAGTTACTTCACTGCTGTATCAATAATGCATGCTTGCAGAAAGCTGCATTGACAGGCTCATGATGTACAAGGGACATAACCTGTTGTATTCAGACAGGCTCATGATACAAGGAACATAACCTGCTGTATTTAGACAGCTCATGCTGTGCAAGGGACATAACCTGCTGTATTCAGACAGCTCAGGCTGTACAAGGGACATAACCTGCTGTATTCAGACAGGCTCATGCTGTACAAGGGACATAACCTGCTGTATCCAGAACTAACCTGTATGACCACGTAGACTATGAATAACGGGACGGCAATGGCTATGAACATTGGTGTGCTATATCCCACGATAATCGGCACAGTGAGCACGCGCAGAAGACACGTGAGCCACGCTTGGAAGTTGACAGCAATCAGCGTGTCCAGCACGTCTATATCCTTGCCGAACCTGTTCAGGATCCTGCCCACTGGCGTTGTGTCAAAGAACGACATTGGCGATGACACAACATTCTTCAGCACACGTGCGTGTATTTTCCTGCCAGCACGCACATTTCCCACAAACAGCATGAGACAGGCAGCAACAATAAACACGCCTACAAATACAGTACACTCTGTACATGTTTCCACCAATAAATATGCAAAAGAGTTGCAAACGAGATACAAATTAGGTGCAAATGAGATGCATGTCTCAACAAAGAGACTAATTAGTAAAGTTGAATTAGTAAAAGTAATTGGCACACACAGATAAATACTAGATATGCAAAGAGCTTGCAAATTCTATATAGAAACCAACGCCACAATCAGTATAGATGTGAGCAGAGATTCTAACGGGGCAGCAGCAAGAATATATAGCAGAAATGAGCCTGAAGTGTCAACCGCACCCAATATCACCTGAATATATTATGAAGCAGATGAATGAAGCTTCAGTGGTCAAGGACAATACACAACAGACACTAGAGATCTGATTAGTGTGTTGACTGATGAACTATTAATCTTCATCCTATGCCAGCAATAGTTCACAGCAAGACAAAACGATTTGGCCAGTCAAAGAGAAGCTTTAGCTCAAAGAGTTAGCCACCATGTGCAATGAAACACGCGTTTTATTGAACAGAAGAAAACAAAAGGCAGTATTTACATGCAAGACTAATATATATGCATGTACAATTGTGACAAGAATGCGATATAAACACCTTGTACAAGGACCACAGCACCAGTGCGTGAGACTGTCGCAATGACGTGTAAACAGCGGCTACTACACAACACAAGTTACTCTACACTACATATACATCTAACTACACGTGTATAAATAAGTAAAACAACAAAACCAGCCATATAATAAATAAAATAAATTTACCCAGATTTACCACTCGACATTATCGTGCGCCTTTTCTAAGCCTGCACAACAGTCAACATGATTTTGGTGTCTTGGTGAGTAATATGAAGTGATGCAGAACTATGTTGTCAAGCCTGTATTTATGGCAGTACAAACTGTCCATTGTTTTTAGCAAAGTTATAATTTTCCTATAGTGCCTCAGTTGCAGCAATATTCCAGTACACGGAAGTACAGGTGTGACGTAATTGGCAGGTTATAGCGCCTCAGTTGCAGCAATATTCCAGTACAAGGATGTACAGGTGTGACATAATTGGCAGGTTATAGTGTCTCAGTTGCAGCAATATTCCAGTACAAGGAAGTACAGGTGTGACATAATTGGCAGGTTATAGTGCCTGAGTAGCAGCAATATTGCAGTACAAGGAAGTACAGGTGTGACAACACAGTTCTACAATAATATTCATGAAGCGCATACATACAATTACTGCAGAACCATTACTTTCATGGGAGAGTACTGTTGTATATTTTGTGTTTAAGCTATCAAATTAAGCGGACACACTTCAATCTCGTTTTTTTAAAACCTGCAGCGTCACGTTACTTTTCTGCATAACTTGCTTACTTGCAAATCATTATTAAGAATTATTTAAATAACTCAAAGGAAATTGTTGATGCATGTAATTAGTATACGTTGATTACACCGCATCAATAATTTATTTAAACTTAAGGTAAAATAACCAAGTAATAGTGAAAAACAGCCAAACGCGATAACTTCTTATTTAAACATTTGAAGTCAAACTGATACCGGATTTATATTGTAATACTTGAACAAGAAATGACACTTTAAGTGACAAATGCCCCCGAAGTGGTTTGTGAATACATGAACGATATGACCTTTGATCTCTAAGCGTGACCTTGACCTTGGAGCCACGAACCTGGATTTTGCACACGACATGTCGTCTTGCTGTGGTGATCGCTTGTGCGAAGTTATTTAAAAATCCGTCCATGAATGTCTGAGTGGACACGATGGTACGTACGGACGGTGTGACTGCTATATGCTGCCCTTCGAGGGCATAAAAATACTTCAACATTGCCATGTGTCCCTTTAAAGCCTCCAAATCTGCAAATTATAACAATAACTCAACTCCCAATCAGAAGTAGCTGTTGTTAAATGCTAAACTTTTTATCGAGCATTAAAAAGTGTCTCAATTTATTAATCCAGTACCAGTTTGACTTTAAACCTACTTGCATATAATTAAATAAAAGTTTTAGTTTTTCTTTCTTCTTCTTATTCTGCCAAAGGTTTAAATATAATTATATAGTATATTATTGATGCAATTTAATCAACAGCTAGAAAACCAATGCAAAACCAATTTAGCTTTATAATATTCTAAATTACTATTAATGATAGAACATTAATGATAGAACAAAGGCAAGTTATGTAGAAAAACTAACGGGATCCTGGCAAATGTCTGTTTTCTGTCATAATTACCTGCATTTTGAATTGAATTCTTCTGCAAAATCATTAATTGCGTGTTGCTTGCATGATATATTTGGTAAATACGTATGCTGTATTTGGTAAATATTTTGTAGTTTATTACACAAATCTGGTATAAAGGCTTTTGTTTTTAAATTTGGAGTTTAGTTTACATTAAATTACTTTATTGCCATCATTTCTCAGATCGATTTCCTCTTAAAAAGAAGATATAAAAGCATTGTCCCTACAAAATAATCCTGAAATACTGTTCCCATGAAAAGAAATGATTGTACAGTAAAGGTATATTGGTAAGGTAAAAGCAAGCAAATTATTAAAAGTGTTAATATGGTAAAGCATAGAAATGAAAGCATTGTTAGTATGCAACCCCCTGCTTTGAACACAGTTTCCACATGCATCGATACACAAAGCATGCTGATACGAAATAATTATAATTTATCCCCCCAACTCAACATACTGGTAAATTATATTTTATCCGAGAGGTTAAGTAGTATATCAAATATTGCGATAAAACTATCGTTATTAGTTTGACATGTTTGTGCCATGTTTGTGCCCTCTACAACCATGCTAATTAACATGCTCTCATCATTCAAAATTTCAAAATGATTCGAAGTAAATCAATTCTGAAAAATTAATCTGCAAACCCAGTAATTAATCAAGTTAAGGTCACACATTTTGTTTGAAACAGGTTTAAGGTATATGAAATACTGAAATATTGAGTGATCCAGTTTGTGGTGCACTAATGTTCGGAATACATGCTATTCCTCTGGGTAACATATTACAGGGGGTATGGAATAAACAAGCGCCTGCAGTTGACAAGTTTCATCTACATCAGGAGAGCAATGTTAACAGATGAATGTACATGTTTGTTCTGTATTCTCTAGTCATTTGAATCCCCAGCCCCACAAACCCCGTGGAGCATGTGAAAATGTAGTGCTTGTTCCTTATTCTCTAGTCGATTGCATCCCCAGCCCCACAAACCCTATAGAGCTTGTGAGATCAGAACGTCATATTTGTTCCTTATTCTCTAGTCAATTGCATCCCCAGTCCCACAAACCCTTGGACTATGTGAGAATGTCATGTCTGTTCCTTATTCTCTAGTCAATTGCATCCCCAGCCCTACAAACCCTTGGACTATGTGAGAATGTCATGTTTGTTCCTTATTCTCTAGTCAATTGCATCCCCAGCCCCACAAACCCTTGGACTATGTGAGAATGTCATGTCTGTTCCTTATTCTCTAGTCAATTGCATCCCCAGCCCCACAAACCCTTGGACTATGTGAGAATGTCATGTTTGTTCCTTATTCTCTAGTCAATTGCATCCCCAGCCCCACAAACCCTTGGACTATGTGAGAATGTCATGTCTATTCCTTATTCTCTAGTCAACTGCATCCCCAGCCCCACAAACCCTTGGACTATGTGAGAATGTCATGTTTGTTCCTTATTCTCTAGTCAATTGCATCCCCAGTCCCACAAACCCTTGGACTATGTGAGAATGTCATGTTTGTTCCTTATTCTCTAGTCAATTGCATCTCCAGCCCCACAAACCCTTGGACTATGTGAGAATGTCATGTCTGTTCCTTATTCTCTAGTCAATTGCATCCCCAGCCCCACAAACCCTTGGACTATGTGAGAATGTCATGTTTGTTCCTTATTCTCTAGTCAATTGCATCTCCAGCCCCACAAACCCTTGGACTATGTGAGAATGTCATGTCTGTTCCTTATTCTCTAGTCAATTGCATCCCCAGCCCCACACACCCTTGGACTATGTGAGAATGTCATGTTTGTTCCTTATTCTCTAGTCAATTGCATCCCCAGTCCCACAAACCCTTGGACTATGTGAGAATGTCATGTTTGTTCCTTATTCTCTAGTCAATTGCATCCCCAGTCCCACAAACCCTTGGACTATGTGAGAATGTCATGTTTGTTCCTTATTCTCTAGCCAATTGCATCCCCAGCCCCACAAACCCTTGGACTATGTGAGAATGTATTGTCTGTTCCTTATTCTCTAGTCAATTGCATCCCCAGTCCCACAAACCCTTGGACTATGTGAGAATGTCATGTTTGTTCCTTATTCTCTAGTCAATTGCATCCCCAGCCCCACAAACCCTTGAACTATATGAGAATGTCATGTATGTTCCTTATTCTCTAGTCAATTGCATCCCCAGCCCCACAAACCCTTGGACTTTGTGAGAATGTCATGTCTGTTCCTTATACTCTAGTCAATTGCATCCCCAGCCCCACAAACCCTCGGACTATGTGAGAATGTCATGTCTGTTCCTTATTCTCTAATCAATTGCATCCCCAGCCCCACAAACCCCTGGACCATGCTTGTTCCTTATTCTCTAGTCAATTGCATCCCCAGCCCCACAAACCCTTGGACTATGTGAAAATGTCATGTTTGTTCATTATTCTCTAATCAATTGCATCCCCAGCCCCACAAACCCCTGGACCATGTTTGTTCCTTATTCTTTAGTCAACTGCATCCCCAGCCCCACAAACCCTCGGACTATGTGAGAATGTCATGTCTGTTCCTTATTCTCTAATCAAATGCATCCCCAGCCCCACAAACCCCTGGACCATGTTTGTTCCTTATTCTCTAGTCAATTGCATCCCCAGCCCCACAAACCCTCGGACTATGTGAGAATGTCATGTCTGTTCCTTATTCTCTAATCAATTGCATCCCCAGCCCCACAAACCCCTGGATGATGTTTGTTCCTTATTCTCTAGTCAATTGCATCCCCAGCCCCACAAACCCTTGGACTATGTGAGAATGTCATGTTTGTTCATTATTCTCTAGTCAATTGCATCCCCAGCCCCAAAAATCCCTGGACCATGTTTGTTCCTTATTCTTTAGTCAATTGCATCCCCAGCCCCACAAACCCCTGGACCATGGTTGTTCCTTATTCTCTAGTCAATTGCATCCCCAGCCCCACAAACCCCTGGACCATGTTTGTTCCTTATTCTCTAGTCAATTGCATCCCCAGCCCCACAAACCCCTGGACCATGTTTGTTCCTTATTCTCTAGTCAATTGCATCCCCAGCCCCACAAACCCCTGGACCATGTTTGTTCCTTATTCTCTAGTCAATTGCATCCCCAGCCCCCACAAACCCTCGGACTATGTGAGAATGTCATGTTTGTTCATTATTCTCTAATCATCTGGGCCTCGATTTCTGAAACAACTTACGACCATTTTGATCGTAAATCAATTTCTTAAATGCTTCTCTATACATTACACTTTTCAAATAAACATTATTTAATTTCATTTTCTTATACATGTAATATTTTTTGCACCACGTGCACACATAATGGTCTACATTGAATGCTTAGGTGAAAAAAGTGAACGATTTTAAAATTTGAGACTTATCGTAAGATTTTTAATAAAACAGGGCACTGCTTTCCAGTCCCACAAACCCCGTGGAGCATGTGAGAATATTATCAGGAAAAAATGAGGAAATATCTTGAGAGTACATGCACCAAATGATTTCCCTGGTATCTGAACACTTCCTTTCACTTGGGCACATGGGTGTACACAAAATGGGCATGATATTTATAAATCTAACTCAATGGCATGGGGTATTTTTGTAAAAGTTACAAAATATGAAAGAAAGAATTATTCTCCATTTTTCAACGGGTGTGGAGGCAATGAATACAAATGCTAGTGCAATACAGACAAATGACCCGGACAACTATTTTATAAATCTGGTATATTATAGGTAATCATCACTGAGTACATTAAACAGAGTATACAGTTTCAAAAAAAAAAATTGAATTACCACTTGAACAAAAAAGCTGAAAATATTACAAATCTTAGCAACAAGTAGAAAACACAATATATGCACAACAGTTACCTAGAAGCAATATGCATTTTATCACGATACATTTATGTTAAATAATCAATTAAAAACGTCAATAATTAATAGATAAATGATGAAACATTTGGCAAATTTTAACTTTGTGATAAGGAGAACTGAAAGCCTCAAACACTGATAATAGATTCATAATATATTTGGTATCTGCTGTAAGATGAAACTGCTTCACATTTTTTAAAACCATTTAAAACAACATTGGATGACACAATTCAGGTTTAATCTATTAAACCTGAATTTTAATAGAAACATGCTTTCTTTTGAATTCCAAATTCCAATAGTTCAAAAGTTATGTAAATATTCAAGAAATAAAATGCAAAATGCAATTTCATACCACTCAGTTAGGTTGGCCCTAAGGTTTGGAAAGTAGTAGACAAATTTATGAAAATAGTCTTTAACTGAATTACAATTTCCAACAAAATGCAAAAGCACACTACTTTTTAAGATAATTTCTGAAGACTTAGTAGCAATCAACGATTTTGTCGACTGCTAGTGCTTACATAGACCCAGAATTCATTGTAGTGAAATCATGCGGAAATAATTTCAATGTTAATATACTTATTTACAAAATTACATCTATGACAGTGTCCCACGTACCTTGTACAAATCCCAGTAAGCCGTACACGCCCAGCCTGAGGTCTCTCTGTGCCGTGTCCACAGTCCGAGGAGTTGTGGAGTTATCACTGATGGTGGAGTTATCGCTGGAGGCGGACTTATCGTTGGAGGCGAACTTAGTTGCATCATTACTCCAGTCACTGAGCCATATATTGGAGTAGATATTGGCCGCGTTGTACAGAATGTAGAACATGATCGTACATACACTCAGCAGTATGCCCACGGATTTCAAGTATGCCGAAAATACACTCAGTTTCACCTGAAATGACAGCCAAATTCATGATCAACTGAAATGATAAACCTATCAGAGAATATTTCAAATGGATTTTTACAAAAACATTTTGATTCCTAGTGAAATGTGTTTTCCAGTATTTGATAAGGGCCTGTATTTAAGATGTTTTATTACAATCGCAATGGTGAAAAATAACGAATATTTGTAGAAAAACAATTCATAAAAGCACATATTTGTAACTAACTCTGAAAGAACTTTAACACTGAATTAAAAAACTGATTGGGAAAAAAACAAGAGGCCCAAGAGGGCCTGTAGACGCTCTACTTGTATGATGTGATTCAAAAACATAAACATGATAGAGGCCAACCCAAGAAACATGTTTCCTATATATAACTCTATGTAAACTTTGGGTTATCATAGTGGCCATTTTGAATATTTGATGACAACGAAAAACACAAACTTGATAGAGGCCAAAAACAGGAACATGCATATGATATTTAACTAGAATGGAATAACTGGTAATATGTTGTTTGATAAATGTCCTTAAATTTGACGTAAGTTTAGCCATGGAGGCCATCATTGACGACTGGAGGCCCCAAAAACGCAAATCTGAGGGGGACTAACCCAAAGATCATTGTGATTAAGTTTCATCAAAATCCTTCAAGCAGTTTCAGAGAAGATGTCATTTTTTAACGTTTTCCTATATAACTCTTATGTAAACTTTGGGTGGCTGTGGCGGCCATTATGATTATTCGATGATAACGAAAAACGCACACTTGATAGAGGCTAACCCATGGAACATGTATATGATATTTCACAAGAATGGAATACGTGGTTTCGGAGGGGATGTCGTTTGAAATTTCCTTAAATTTGGCCTAGTTTTTGCCATGGCGGCCATCGTGGATGACTGGCGGCCGCGAAAAACACAAATCTGAGAGGGACTATCCAAAATATCATTGTGATTAAGTTTCATCAAAATCCTTCAAGCGGTTTCAGAAAAGATGTCATTTTTAACCTTTTCCTATATAACTCTATGTAAACTTTGAGTCGCCGTGGCGGCCATTTTGATTATTCGACGATATCGAAAAACACAAACTTGATAAATCCAACCCAAGGAACACGTAAATGATATTTCAGTAGAATGGAATAAGTGGTTTCGGAGGAGATGTTGTTTGAAATTTCCTTAAATTTTACCTAGTTTTAGCTATGGCAGCCATCTTGGATGACTGGCGGCTGCGAAAAACACAAATCTGAGAGGGACTATCCCAAATATCATTGTGCTTAAGTTTCATAAAAAAAATTCAGGCTGTTTCAGAGAAGACGTCATTTTTAACCTTTTCCTATATAACTCTATGTAAACTTTGAGTCGCCATGGCGGCCATTTTGATTATTCGACGTTAACAAAAACACAAACTTGATAGAGGCCAACCCAAGGAACATGTACATGATATTTCAGTAGAATGAAATAAGTGGTTTCGGAGATGTTGTTTGAAATTTCCTTAAATTTGACCTAGTTTTAGCCATGGCGGCCATCTTGGATGACTGGCGGCCGCGAAAAACACAAATCTGAGAGGGGCCCTTCCAAGTAACATTGTGATGAAGTTTCATCAAAATTCTTCAAGCGGTTTCAGAGGAGATGTCGATTTTATAAACTTGCTGATGTCGATTTTATAAAATTGTTAACAGACGGACAGACGGACTACGGACGAAATGTGTTCGCATAAGCCCTCCTGGCCAAAGGAATAGAATTTTTATAACTAGTCTTAATCACAAGTAAACATCAAGAAATTGGTTCGAAATAGCTGTTAAAATAAAATTCTTTCTCAAGAGGTTTTTTTTATTAGGAAATCTTTCATAAGATGGGAGGTTTATTTCGTTTTTTTGTCACTCGTTTGGATAGGTTCTTTCGTGTGAAAAAAACATGCCTACCATCTAGTGAAAGAATTGCTGATCCATCTGTTAAAATAATCTCTATAATTCGATAATATTTTTCCTTTTATTAGTTTTTACAATTGTCTATAACACGCATGAAAACAGAAAAGAAACCTACATATTTTCTCCCAACGGCAACCAAGACGGTAAAATCAGCCATTTGTATCAACTATATGTTGTTGACAATTAGCTTTGCTCTCAGAAAGAGTCTGCGGATAAAGAGGAATTCATGACCTTCTTATATTTCAATCCAAATTATTACAGTTCTTCCTTCAGTTATTTTACCAGCATCAAGTGGGTCATCAACACATTATAGGTTGTACAGACCTGCCCCAGAGAAAGGGGTAGGATTCTGAAATCTGCCCTGCTTTTCTTAACATATAGATTGTTCTTAGATGGTTCTTTAACGAGATATACAAGACTGCCTGGTTGATGTCATAATATGATGTTATTAATTAAGTGATTTCATATAGAAGGCCTATATGACAGTCCGAGGACCAATAACTCGGACAATATGAAAACACTTAATTAATGACAATTTTATTAATTAACAGCCACTACAGTATGATTTGTTTTTAATCAAATTATTTTGACATACTTTGCGTTTATTTATTGTAGCGTTATTTTCATTTATGGCAAAAAGCGAGCGCGAATGACGTTACTTAACATGAAGGACGTCACTTAAATCTCGTATTGGCGAGTTTCTTCATATTGGCCTTGTTTTTTCATATTGGCCGAGTTTACGTCGTATTGTGTGTAGAGTTTCTAGTAAAACGAGGCTAATATAGTTAATTAATAATCTGAAGGATAAGGCTAAGGGACATATAGATTTTAGTACATTAGTTCCAATCCCACGGACAGATCACTGGGTGTTGAGTGAAATGTTCAAGGTTACAAGCACAGTGTTCTGCTTCTGCATCCCAAACCTGTAACCACTATCGTCTTTTTCCTATCCTCGCCCCAACCCCCATAATGCACTGGAGCTTACCGTTTCAGTCTCCATTTTCTCAGCTTCAATCAGTTTCTTCTCTTCGTCCTTTTTGTCTACATTTTTGGGAACTTCAATCACCGATTTCTGCTTCGACAAGTTTCCCTTGCTTCCCCTGTGATCCCCATTTCTTTTGGCATTGCTGCTGAGGTTAGGGGATCCTGGTCTCCTGCCTGACATGTCTGGGGTGCCCGGTGGCGACATCTCATGGGTTGAGTGGGCGGCGTCAGACATTGTCCTTATTCTTTCTGATAGCACAGAGACTTGCCTGAAATGTATATTGCATTGTTCAAATTGATATTACCAGCAGGAAAGGGTCTCGGTTTGGGGGTCGGGGTTGGTCTACAACATCAGGGGTCTTTTGAAATTTCCCTAACCCTAGCCAGGAATTCAACAACCATTCTTGAGAAGATTCTTAGACTTAAGACCAAGTATGCAAATTTCAATGACAAATATTTCTATAAGTTTAAAGGATAAACATTTATAACACGCTGCTTTGTATTAATAAGATCAATACTAACAAGAATATCGATAGAACCGATGGATGCTCCCCGAATTGGGTGCTTTGTATTACAAAGGGCAATAGAATTTAAATGAAGCTAGAGCTATGGTTCTTATGCTCTCTCGCATGCCCTTTATTGTGTGAATTTTCATTACAATCCCTTTTATAATAGTAGTTTTCGAGTCATATTCCGGACAAGAATTATAAGTACAAAATTACCAAGGGAATAACTTAATTTGAACAGAGATAGAGTAATGTTTTTCATGTTTTGCACCTCCTCTCATATTCCTCTATTAAGTTTCATTGAGTCCCATTAGTTG
Organism: Cyrtodaria siliqua; assembly: GCA_037043455.1. NCBI lineage: Eukaryota > Metazoa > Mollusca > Bivalvia > Adapedonta > Hiatellidae > Cyrtodaria > Cyrtodaria siliqua. The sequence continues at coordinate 112,465 of JAWPHD010005559.1, read as the reverse complement.
GATTTGAGTTATGCTCCAGACAAGAATTATAAGTATAAACTTACCAAGGACAATAATTGTTGTTTATGAAAATAAACATAGTTTATGTGGAAATGTAATTTACAATTTCACTTCTTTGTTGACTACTATATGTAAAATGTACTTTCACTTTATTGTTGACATTTTCATAATGCGCAGGTATACGTAATGTATATATATAGTACATATATAAATAGACCTCATTAACATTTTAATAATGTGACTAGAATATGTATTTTCACCGGGTCCGGCACGAGCATTAATTAGTTCGATGATTCAGCGTTTGCTATCATTTTGTAAACCTTAACCGCCATCCACCCCCACCGCCCTTCCTAGCTGAGCAATGCCTACTTGGTTCTGTTCGAGTCTGCTTGTTTCTTTCCATTGCGGTGCAATCGGCTATAGAAGCACAGCCTTGCCCCCAAGAAAGAGTGAAGCAGGCTGACTCGGTCACACCAGATTTAGTACTTTACATTGATACTTGCATGTATTGTAACATATTCACAGACCGTTATCTAATCTGTAATTTACATAATGCTTATATTCGGAGTATTATCTGGTCTTGGTGTTTTTGTGCCAGTTTTTGCCAAATAAATTACATTTTATTTTAAAGATGGTATCTACGTATTTATTCCATTCCTAAATGAAGTTTCAGCATAAACTATAATTTAAACTAGAACTGTCGCCGGAGGCGGACAAATACCCCCCCGCTGGCAACTTGTTGGGGATGGGTAAACATACAAGAGTTGGTTCCTATAAGATATGTAGACATATATTATAGAAAAAGCCCGGACAATAATTTTCTTTTTGACTACCAAGTATGAAATGCATTAAAAATACAAAGGGCCATAACTCAGTGGAAAATTATCGAACCGGAACGTCACGACAACATGCGCATCTCAACTTGATATTGATGCTTTGTAGTAAGTTTTACGAAATTATAGCATGGAGTTTAAGAGAAATAGCCCGAACAAGAATTTTCTATTTGACTACCAAATATGAAATGCATTAAAAATACAAAGGGCCATAACTCAGTGGAAAATTATTGAACCGGAACGTCATGATAGTATGCACATCTCCACTTGATATTGATACTTCCTAGCAAGTTTCGCTAAATTCTAACAAGGAGTTTTAAAGAAATAGCCCGGACAAGAATTATACAAGGGGCCATAACTCAGTGGATAATTATTGAACCGGAATGTCATGATAGTATGCGCATGTCCACTCGATATTGATACTTCCTAGCAAGTTTCGTGAAATTCTAAGAAGGAGTTATTGAGAAATAGCCCGGACAAGAATTGCCTCCACGAACAGATATTAGAAATACAAAGGGCCATAACTCAGTGGAAAATTATCAAACCGGAACGTCATGACAGTATGTGCATGTCCACTCAATATTGATACTTCCTAGCAAGTTTCGCGAAATTCTAAGAAGGAGTTATTGAGAAATAGCCCGGACAAAAATTGTGTCTATGGACAGAAGCACGGACGAGGTGATTCCAGTATACATCACCCACTTTGCGGTTTCATTGCAGTCTCATTCATAGTTTTAAAGTTAAGCTCCAGACAAGAATTATAAGTATAAAACAACAAAGGGCAATAACTCTATGAATGAAGACAGAGTTACGGCTGTTGTGCTCTGCATTTCCTCTTATTTCCCTTTATCATTGTGTGAAGTTTCAATGCAGTCCCATTAGTACTTTCGAAGACAAAAACTTTCTACTTGACTACTATGTATATATGCATTAAAAATACAAAGGGCAATAACTCAGTGGAAAATTATCCCACCGGAACATCACGACAATATGCGCATCTCCACTTAATATTGATACTTCTTAGCAAGTTTCGCAAAATTCTAACAAGGGGTTATAGAGAAATAGCCCAGACAAGAATTGCACAGACGGACGGACGCACGGACAAGGCAGCGACTATTTTCTCCCCCAAATTTTTCCGGGGAGTATAATAAATGGCAACTTAAGACTGTTTATCTTTGAAGGTCATGGGAATATTTATGAACAAAATTTGAATATTTGAGCTCAAGTCTAAGAATAGTTTGACGAATTGGGTGGTGAATTCAAGGCCAGGTTTGCGATGATACTATTATTGTTGCTGTGAAAGCGAGCTTATGTACACCAATATTCTACTTCATTGAGTGTAAAGATTGCTACTATAATTGATTATAACTGCTAATTCTGCTGCTGATACTACTTCACTGTTACATTAATGCGATAATTGCATACAAACAGTTACTATTTGCTAAGACATTATTACTGTGCATTTCCCATGAAAAGTATGCATACCTCTGTAGAAATGAATCACCAATGTAAGAGCCTATCTGTGATATGGTCTCCTCGTCTATCTCTAGGTCTGAAACAGAAGGAATTTGAATTCAACTGGATTTTCTAGTTTCACCAACGGCTAAAGTCGTATGGTTACTTTCCAGCTTCCATTGGTCTTCCATTTGTGGAGGAAGACTTTTTTTTCGTGCATGGGTGGCACCTGGGTAGAACCACTGATGTTCCGCAAGCAAGCTGAATAGCTTCCTCAAATAAACATTCCCAGTTCCAGGACGGCTTGAACCACAACAGTGAGGGGCAAATGATTTTAAGTCAGAAACTCTAACAACTTGGCCACGAAACAGAAAAAAAGAATAAATTTCATTTACTTCATATAGGTGCCCTACCAAGCTAATCAGTTTAATATACAAATCATTCTAGATGGAACAGATCAAGGCATTGAGGAATTTTCTTTTTGGGTATTGTGGCAGAGGGACTCAAATCCTTAAGAATTATTCACACACGCAGTACTATGCCCCGCCGGGAATTGATTTATAATAGCTCTAGAGAAAGCTATTTATTTCAATTGATAAAATTCTGACAACGATTAAACATCGTTATACTTTGATATCAACTGGAAATTAATTTATGGAGACTATTTAAAATTTCAATATAACTTAAGACAGTATTTTCTGCTAACCTTCAGCATGGTCTTTCTTCATTTCCTCCGTGATGTAATTCTTGAGAAACTGAGCGAAGGCGCCATCGTGAGAAAGAAGTTCCTTGTATGAGCCCATCTCTGACACCTGGCCATCTACCAGCACAACAATAGTGTCCACCTGCGGCAAGAACCCTACGCCGTGGGTCACCAAAACACGTGTCTGCAATCATAGAATCTTTGTGTAATATGTATCGAAATAGCAGAGATGGCATCTAGAACAAGAGGCCCAAGTGAGTCGGAAAGAAGACATAAAAGACTTGTATAAAAACATAACATAATCAGATTTGATAATGGATGTTTGTTCTGTGGAGAGGGGAAGAAATTTTGAATAACTGACATGACAAATAAGAAACACATGACATTTTATTCTATTTGATATAAAGCTATATTGGAGGATATAACATTCAACATGTCCCTTATTTTTGTCTATTACAGTAAAAGCTGTCACTGTCATCTTGGATTAATACAAATCTGTAACGGCACAACGCTAAAAACTATTTTGTTACCAATATTCATTTATGCCTAGAATACAGTTCAATAGTAAATGTTTTATAAATTGTGCTGAATTATATATCAATCATATTTAAAAATCGTTCTCCTGGCAGCCATCTTAAATATTTGAAGACGATGAAAAACGTACTACCGTGCATTTCGGGGTGCCTAGACGTCGAATATGTATCGAGATTTCTTTTATTACTTTCTATATGTTTTCATACCTATGATTGAAAATAATGAAAATGGACGCTCCTGAATCCGTCTGCAATCTTCGAGTAGCCATCCTCTAAGCTTCGTAAAGCCAACAAATAATTTTGACCCCCACTGTTTACATGTAATTTTATTGAGTCGAAAAACCAAAATGGCGACGGCGGAACATTCCGTTTTTCTAGGGTAGGGCGACTTAGAAAATCAGTTGACTAATAGTGGTGTAAATAATAAAATATAAACAGAGTATTATACTAGCTACCTACCTTTCATTTGCTAGATATAACGTTTTTCATTCCAAAATAAAAGGTAAGTATGATCGATTGCTGGAGGTGCTGAACATTGAACAACAACACCACCCTGCATTATGTACATTTTACTTGGTACATCCGAACCCTAGAAACAGACATGTGCAGACAACAATTTTTACAAGGTAAACAAGGGGGGTCAAAATGAATTTTAGGCTTAGTGTGAAGCACACTGGATGGCTATGGCAAGATTGTAAACAGGAGCATCTATTTTCATTTTATCTAACCATATCAGGTATGAAAACATATAGCAAGTAATAAAAAAAAAAATCTCCATTCATATTCAACATCCAGGCACCCTGAAATGCACAGTAGAAGGTCACCCCAAGGAACATGCACACATATTTGATAATAATTAAATATAAAGCAGTTTCGAAGAATACATCATTTGAAATGTCCTTAATTTTGGTGTGCTTTTTAATAACAGTGGCCATCCAGGATAAATACCAAACAGAGTGAAATAGTTCTTCTTATGGTAGAACTACAGCATAACGAACCCAGTATTTAAAATATAAGCTCACCTTTTCCTTGAGCATGCCCTCTGGTCCAATTACATTATCGAAGATGTGCTTTCCGACGTGCGAATCCACGGCACTGAGAGGATCGTCGAGCAGGTACACGTCTGTATCCTGGTACGCGGCACGTGCCAGACTCACACGCTGCTTCTGACCCCCCGACAAGTTGATACCCTACTCAGTGGAATACGGTAGTACAAACAGAGTTAGATTTAAATTATCAAATTATCGTAGCTATTGTGTAGTAAAGTTACAAAGGTAATATAAAGGGCAGTATTACCTACAAATATATTCATATGGTATGTTAAAGACACGAATGAATTCATTTGTGACTAGGGCACTACTGGATTTCTCTTACATTCCCACCTATTTACCGCTGCATCATGGGTCAAGTGCTAATAACCACTGACCATGTGGTCCACTGAATTTTTACATTATTTGTCAGACGTGCTTTTGTTACAGGTTTAAATACCTGATGTACTTTGATTAGGTCAATCTCTAGGGTATAACAGTTTGATTGACAGCTTTTGATTGGGTCAATCTCTAGGGTATAACAGTTTGATTGACAGATTTTGATTGGGTCAATCTCTAGGGTATAACAGTTTGATTGACAGCTTTTGATTGGGTCAATCTCTAGGGTATAACAGTTTGATTGACAGCTCGAAACTATGCATTTTCTCTTTCTTTAGAAGCAAAAGAGCCAATTCTCATTGATCACAAATACCGACAACTGCTTTGTTTTTCTTTGATTTTTCTTTATGGAAATCTATGGTTTTTTAGATAGAAAATTGAAAAAAAAGATTCCAGGTTATAATGAAATGTTCACCTTTTCTCCAATCTCAGTTTGGTCTCCAGCAGACATTATCTCAAGGTCAGGTTGTAAGGCACATGCCTCTATCACCCGTCTATATCTATTCAATTCCGCAGGTTTCCCAAACAGGATGTTGTCTTGCACTGTGGCATTCTGGATCCATGCCTGCTGAGCTACATAAGCCGTGGAGCCCTGACGTAATAAAATTGTTTGTGTGTAAGTGCATGATAAAGCAGGCCCTAATAAATATTTCTTTATTAATCTGAAAATGAATCTCCTACAGGTAAAAAACATTTAATTGACATCTGATATTGTGAAGCTTGATGACGAAAGAAATGGTGAAGCTGATGAAAATTTTTGTATGGAAACATGTGTTAATGGTGATATAGAATATCTAATCGGTGGCCCATTATCAGACTCATTTCCTGAGCCTCAAATGATAAAATTTTAAAATTACATCTGAAAAGACATGGTATTCTTTGTGTAAAACAACTATTCGGCCAAATACTTGGAAAACAATGCTTGTACATAATTTATAGAAGATGGAGAAAACTGAAAAATATGAAAGGCATGTCAGTAAAAAAATAACCTGTTACTATTTTTACACGTCAGACATGTAAACTGTTTTTAAAATATATGTAGTAAAACTAGTATGCAAAGACTGTATAAATTATATAATTTTACCTTGATTGTGACTAATCCATTCATATTTTCCATTTCCCCTAGTATGGCATGTAGTAGTGAAGACTTGCCAGACCCCACCGTGCCCACCACAGCCACCAGGCTTCCTGTAGGTACTGACAGGTTGATACTGCAAATCAGAATATCATAATTGTTATTTTCCGTATCACTGGTTTGGATACAAGTGGTCTAGAATTCCATTTTCGATCAACTACTCAAAATGCTGTACACTTCTCATATCACAATTCCTTTCAAATATAGAAAAGAACTGATTTTTTTAGTGTGTTTTTATCATTTTAATTTGGCCTCTTGAATTTGGTAGTTTTTTTAGTGCATTTTTATATTTTTTCAGTCTATTTTTATCTTTTGTGGCCATCTTGAATATGACAGAAGTTGAATTTAATTTCGGTCCAAGTAGACATCTGAATTCTTTTCATTAGCCCGGTAATCATGAATTAGTGAAATCGAAGCCAGATCAGAATGGTTCAATGTGTATCGCAAAGCATTCATGTAACCTTAACCAGTTACATGTGTTCAAATTCAGAGTATTAGCTTGTTTTGTCTGAATTGTGTTTACTTAATTTTTATCACATGTTATGCCATATATGACGGTCAATTTTTTTTGTGATAGAGGTAGATCACCCCATTTTTCCTGGGTAGAACTACTGTATATCTCCCGCCATTCGTAAGAATCGACACTTTCTCACTTGACAAGTCAAGCTCCCAGTGGGATTCTAACAAGCAGCAGTAAGATGTGAGAAAGTCAAGAGTATCTGATGTTTTTGTGTATTTCCTTATATAACTGTGTAATATATGCATAGCCATAATAAGCAACCATCTTGAATACTTTACAACACATAAAAACACAAACTTGATAGAGGAACATACACCTGACAAAATTGAAATGTCCTAAACTTTGGTTTTATTTTAAAGAAACTAACCCTCCAAATAACGGCACAATTACACTACAAAACCGTTCATCCAAACTCTAGCCAGGTTTTCAGGTCATATAACAACGTCTATGTGCTGATTAAAAGTATAGGTTTATTCAAGGGTTTTTAAAACACCCGTGATTGAATATGCGTTCAATGAATTATGAGTTGGTAACTCTTAATTTGACGCTCCAGTTCTGGCGTTTGGCCTGTCTGGTTAAAGCCGTTTAGACTGTGTCTGTAGAGTTTGGATTCTCAATATAGGTAAATTATGTATATACCTCATCGTCAGTAAGTTAAGAAACGGTGTAAATATGTTGAAAAATTTGGCCGTTGTTGGTGGGATAGCTACTTTAAGAGAAGTGGCCATCTTGGATGAAGACAAACACAAATTTAAACAGCAGCATCCAAGGAACATTGTGTCCAAGTTTCATTTATATCCGGAATGGTTTCAAAACAATAATTATGTTTACTATTTCATCTCAAAATCTATATAATACTAAACATTCTTGAAAAGTAATATAAACAATAGCAATTCACAAAAAATCTCACTTTTTCAGAGTGGTTGGTCCCTCAAGTTGCCAAGCAAAATTGCCATCCTTTATTGCAATGGAGTGCTCTGAAAGAAAGTAAAAACAGATTTGAACAACATGCATTTCTAAACTTATACTCAGACAAAAGGCATATATTTGCACTTCAATTTAGTACGTTCACTTGTCATAAAATTGTGGAAGCGACCTGTGTTTTCCATTTAACATTCAAAAGATTAACCCATAAAATGTGTCCATAGCTCCAGGATGCCTCATTTTGCATTTTGGATAGAGATTAAGACAGAATCAAAGAACTCAAACATGAGGTCATCAGATGTTAGGTGTATATGAAGTCTGGGAACGATCCATTCGAAACTGAGAAAAATGTGTTATGGGACATTATATAACATAAGAGTGGAAATTTCTAAGTTGAACAAAGGGCCATTTCTCTGTAATAGATTAGGCAATCAACAATGTGTGATTTAGAAGGGCATAAGTTGTCATGTGTATATGAAGTTTGTGAACAATCCATTGCAAACTGTTTGAGAAATGCAAGTAATATGGATATGTTATGGCAAGTAATATGGACGTGTTATGCGACAAAACGGACGCGACATTATGGATAGAGAGATTCCTATTCAGACCCCACTTCACTGTGTGAAGAGGGGGTATAATGAGGAACTGGTACATGTAACTGAGATGTACTTCCCTGAGTTTCAATGAGTCTAATGCTCATACAATCAATGAAAAAGCAACATGTCTCGTCAATTTTTCTGGAAAAAGGTGAGACAAAAAACGAAGGTGTGGCAGTCATAAAAGTGTAACATCTATAAAAAGAGACACCACTAGAGAGGTCATGGACAAAACTACTGATCTTACTTGTGTTTTCATCGTAGATAACAGCCTCTGGGTCTAACTCATCATTGCCAAGGAATTTACTCAGTCTGCTCAAAGAAACCCTCACCTGTCATAAAAACATATATAGTAAGGGCCTTAGGCTATTATTGGTTATAACAGTCCACATACCCAAATTAGCACACAATAATTCTGTAGAAACCTTCACTGGCAATACTGACGATCAGGTGTGAACCACAATCAAAACATGCAAAATTATTTTAAAGGTTTCACATAAACAGAATTAAAGTAACCTAAATCTGAAGACTATCTGTATAATATTGGATATGATTTTTCATATTACTTACCTGTGTAATATCATATATCAATTATCAGTCCAATACTAGAAATGACTTCCTGGCATAGTAACAGATTAGAAAGGTCTCATCGTCATAAAACTAGAAATTACAATACACAAAATGACTTACCTGTACAATATTAGAAATGACTTACCTATTTAATATACCATTTACATGTACAATAAAAGAAATGATCTACAATAAAAGAAATAATCTACTTATACAAGATATGACTTATAATTTCCTGTACCATATAAGAAAACGCTTACCTGTACAATATTAACAACTGTCGGAGAACAGCGCAGCTCGATTATTCGATTTTTCAGAGAATAATAAATTATATAGCCAGTATATACCATCAGAAAACAAGGCTAAAACAATGTGGGGTTGGGGTTGGGTGTGCGGGGCGGGTATAGAAACTCGGGTCGATATAAAATTATTGTTAGAATCTCATACAAATGATAGTAAAATTTGGGGCAGTGTGTAAATTTTATTATTTTTATCAGTTTTAATTCAAAATTGCTGTCATTTTAAAGAAAAGTGGGGAGGGGATATCTGGCAATTTTTATTGTGGCCTCATTTCATTTTTTTTAATTGATATTTCATCTGTGTATCTGAATTTAATCTAAATTGTTTTATATGTAAATGATTGCGTTCAAATTAAAATTTTAATATCCAAATAATGGAAGATAAAATAGAAACAATTCCAATCCACCTGTCCTCCATGTGAGGGGAGCCCATAAACCAATGTGGGAGCAGGGCGGTTGCGCATCACTGATATAGGTGTAGATTTGATAAAACAAAACAACAAAGACATACGTAAAAAAACACATTCTGGTGGTGGTGATGATGGGATGGTTGTTGGGTGGGGGTGCAAAACATATTGATAAACTGATAAATCAAAACAACACAGAGATACGTAAAAAATAAACAAGAAGCAGTCCGCTACCGGGTCTTGTGCTCGACACGTCATCTCATTATGGTGAACATTTGTGGCAAGTTATTTCAAAATCCCATGATGCATGAGACAAAGTTACAGCGCGGACAAGCTGATTTCTGACCTTAAACCTCCAAGTGTGACCTTGACCTTTGGGCTATGGACCTGGGGCTTGTGTGTGACACTCATTATGGTGAACATTTGTGCCAAGTTATTTTAAATCCCACGATGCATGACAAAGGTACAGCCCAGACAAACCTATTTCTGACCTTTAACCTACAAGTGTGACCTTGACCTTTCAGCTAAGGACCCTGATTGTGCGCGCGACACGCTGTCTCATTATGGTGAACATTTGTGGCAAGTTATTTCAAAATCCCACGATGCATGACAAAGTTACAGCCTGGACAATCCAATTTCTGACTTTTAACCTCCAAGTGTGACCTTGACCTTTGAGCTACGGACCTGGGTCTCATTATGGTGAACATTTGTGCCAAGTTATTTCAAAATCCCACGTTGCAAGACAAAGTTACAGTCCGGACAAAAAAACAGATAGACAGACTGATGGACGGCAAACCTGAAGTCCCCTCCGGTCCAAACCGGTAGGGGACTAATAATACATTCGGGTGGTGGTGATGATGGGGTGAGGGGATGGTTAGGGGATAGGGTGTGTGGGGGTAACATAGCTATATGTGTAAAAATAGACCAAACAACACAGAAATATGTAAACAAAACAAACTCTACTAAGGCCAAAAAAATATATAGGTGTGTTTCCTATTGCATGCTCTAAACAAGAGGTCAATGACCTTGAATCTCTACTGATAGATTTTGATAGCTTCATCAACCATGGGAACCTGTTAAGTTTTATGGAAATAAGACTAACACTTTCAGGGAAGTTAAGTCGCCACAAGTTTTTCCTATTATCACTCTATCTAAAAAAAAGATGGTCTCTGGCAGCCATGTTTGACAGAGAATCAATGAATTTTGTTTAAGACCAACTACATGTCATGCCAGTCATTTTAAACCTTGATGTGGGACGCCGACGCCGGGTTGATTCAATAAGCTCTCTTATTCTTCGAATAGTCAAGCTAAAAATGATTTAACTGTACAATACAAGAAATGACCTACCTATACACAACAAGAAATGATTTACCTGTACAATATTCGAAATAACTTACCTGTACAACATTTAAAATGACCTAACTATACAAGAAATGATTTAATGGTACAATATTTGAAATGGCTTACCTGAACAATACAAGAAATGACCTACCAATACAAGAAATGACTTACATGTACAATATTCGAAATGACCTACCTATACAAGAAATGACTTACCTGTACAATATCCAAAATGACCTAATTATACAAGAAATGACTTACCGGTACAATATTTTAAATAACTTACCGGTACAATAGAAGAACAGAAATGACTTACCTGTACAATAGAAGAAGAGAAATGACTTACCTGTACAATATTAGAAATGACTTACCTGTACAATATTAGAAATGACTTGAGGAATCATGGAGAGAGGGAAGCGCAATATGTTGAACAATGCCAGGGACACAAATGCCTTCTCTGCATCTAGAATGTTGTTCACATCCACCATCACATACACAGCAAATGTCACCAGTGTCACCTTTAAACATATATTTTCTAAAATTATGACTTATTAATTTATATATTCTTGTCAAATATTCAACTTGTACTGCTTAATATCCCTATTTATCAGTTAATACTTGAATAAATAGTTCACTGTAATCATAGGATATTAGATCCCTTATGTACTTAAAGGCACACACGGAAATCTTGATTTTTTTAGAAACTCGTGGCATCCCATTAGTTTTTCCACATAACTTTTTAGCATTTGTTTAATCTTTACATATAAAATAGTTTAAAGCAAATTGTTTTTGCATATTACTGATTGCTGATTATATCGCACCAATCAGGGCCCAGTTGTTCAAAGATCGGTTAACCTAACCGAGCGTTAAGTCAAAATTTCAAAGCTCTGAATTTCCGATAAATGAACATTTCTACCACAAACTGAGCATGTGAAAGCATTATGTTAAGAAAAAATGCAAATTAAAAACTTTTAGAAGTACAAAACATATTTTTATGAGAAAATGTATTTTGAAAATTTACGCTAAACAAGGATTAAGCTAACCGATCTTCGAACAACTGGGCCAATATTTTAAGGTGCAACTAGAAGTGTGTTCCACGGAACACTTGTGTTGCCTGCCTGTGCTTATTTCAGCAAGTACAATCTAACTATAACGTTTAAAGACAACTTATGAGCTTGGTTAGGTTACAGGTTAAAGTTTTATGGTAGAGGTATAACTCCGACAAAATGAACGTGTGTAACAACATTCCTTGGGTTAAGATGAAGAGGTGTGTGAAGTTTCATGAACACAGGTCAAACACTTTTCAAGTTATGGTCAAGGTTAGGTTGCAGGTTAAAGTGTGACAGACGGACGACGACAATCGACGACTGACGATGGACAAAGTGACACAAAAAAAGGAAACTCAAAGTTTTAATTAATTATATGCAAGCAGGTTTAAATTCAAAATGATACTGGATAAATATAAAATGAGATGCTAATTTCAGTGCTGGATAAACATTTCAAGATTGCCGTGTGTCCCTTTAAATGAAGACAAGGCAATCTTGATTTCTTTTAAATCTCCTGGAGAGGGCTGGCATGGCGCAGTCGGTAGCGCGGCGGATTTGTAACCGGAGGCCCCGGGATCAATCCTCCGTGGTGCCACTTAGTTCTGTCGGTGTGTTCTTGGGCAAGACACTTTCCCTTAGCCTCGTCTGTCGGATGGGGACGTAAAACGGGTGGTCCAGTGTATCGGTCTATCCTCCGAGCACGTTAAAGAACCATAGGAATCTATTCGATAATAAGAGTAGGGCAGGTTCCCGGATTCCTATGTATCCTCTCTCTGGGGCGGCTCTAAATAACCTATACTGTGTTGATGAGCCGTTAAACAACATTCAATTCAATTAAATCTCCCAGCATCCCATTATGGTTGATTCTGGAATCAATAATGAGTAGGGAAATGCAACATACCAAGAACGGTGCAACAGTCCATGTAAATGTTGTAATGGCGTTGAGATACGACATCTTCTTGAGAATGTTGAGCTCCTTGTTACGTATATCCAGTACTTTATCTTCAAATGATTTCTCCCAGGCATACAGCTTAAGCACCTGTAAACAAGGACAGTAAACATCATCATCTCTCTCATACGTGGTCTTATGGTGGGAGGTATACAGTACTGGTTCTACCCAGGAAAAATGGGGTGGTCTGCCTCCACCATAAACAAATCAACTGTCATGTATGGTTTAAAATGTGTTAAAAAGGGATGTTAACAAAACCCCATTCAAACAAACCATTATGTACTTCAATCATCACATTCTATTACAAATGCAAAAGTGAGATAGGCATTTCTCAGAAGTTTTTGAAAATTCATATCTCTATGTAATGCAAGAATAATACCAAATGTAGCTGACAGTCATATTACATGAAATGCAATGTAAACAAGAGGTGGACGCTCTACTGGCTAAACATAAAGCTATGTAAAGGGACCATAAATGTTTCAAAAATCATTCAACCGAAACATGGCGATGATATACGCAACAAGGCTTGGTACTGATCATCCCTGCCAAGTTTCGTTGAAATCCACCAGAAGTTCAGGAGAAAGTCTGTACAAAGTTATTAAAACCTTTAAGGGGTCATAACTCTGCCAAAATTCATCCAACCAGAACATGGCAATGACAGGTGCAACTAGGCTTTGTATTGATCATACCCGCCAAGATTTTTTGCAATCCGGACTAATCTGGAAAAAGTTTGTATATTCAGGGGTCAAGCCAGACTCCAAAAACAGGGAGAAGCGACTTCTCCCTCCAGTCAAAACAGGGAGAAGTTTTTCAGAACAGGGAGACTTGAGGTCGGTCGACATAAGATGGACGATTAAATATCGAGTTAACCAATTGTTACCCAATTGCATGTTATTTTATTAATTATTTGTATTGGGATTATTACTGTTATAATAACTAAAATAATGCATAATACTAATAAAGCATGTATTATTATTATTATTATTATTATTTTGTTTTTATTATTATTATTATTTTCCCGCGGCTTTACAAACTTCAAAGTGAACAGTGCCAAAAACCCTTTTCGTCTCAAAGATACCAACTGAAATCGTAAAACTTAAAAAAAAAAATCGGTTTCTCCCCAGGCAGACTTTCATCAGCTTTACGTCTTTGATCAGAGTGAGATTTAGATGCATTTTCAACCCAAACCAACTTGACACATGTTGATCAAATGCAATATTATTTTGGTCTTCGTTTCATTTTTATTGAAAAATACTAATTACTTGATAATTATACTTAATTGATTTTTCATTCATGCCCGCATAAACACAAATGCATTACCTAATCCATAGACATAGATAAGTTATTGATGTCCATGACTAATCGTAGGATTCAATACATTTCCGTTAATTTCTCTCGTCTGTAAAACAATCACAAACAAACTCGCTTTATACCAAACACATTTCTTTATTTCATAATTAGCCGTAAATAAAACACACAATAGAAGTTCACACTTTTGCTTATCGACGACCACTGCAAAGATTCTTTACAACTGTGCCGATGTCAATCATATAATTATACACCGCCTTTTAAATTTATTTATCGCAGGAGAAATCATGTTCAAAGTATCTCGTCTAATCATAACCCCGCACTTGCGCAGTAGTTTGTAGTACGATTTTTAATTATTCACCAAACGGAAAAATATGATGGCTTTGATTGATTTACTTAAATAGAATGCGCACTTGATCTCCACATGATCTAATCACGTGATCGCCTAACAATTCACATCTCACCTCAGGCAAGCCGATAATGATTGATAATTAGGCTATTGCCCTGATTAAATAAAGAGTCGGGTTGTTATTTAATGGTAATGGGATTAAATAAAGTACTTGTGAAACACGCATTGATTGTGTATTTTAGAGGGTCTTGTTAATTATGAGGTTAATCATATTTGAAATTGACGAAATTGACCAGAAAATGACGGCGACTCAAATTTCGCCCCACATGGATAAATTGCGAAGTTGGCCAAATCATAGTGAAGTTTTAAGCGACTTTGCTAATCACGTGACCCCTGATATTAAACACCTTTAAAGGGCCATAACTCTGCCAAAAATATTCAACCGGAACATGGCGATGACATGCACAACTAGGCTTGATACTGATCATCATTGTCAAGTTTCGCTGAAATCCAGCCAGGGGTTCAGGAGAACTAGCCCGGGAAATGTTTGTGTATCAAAAAACCTTTAAAGGGCCATAACTCCACCAAATATCTGTAAACCAGAATGTGGCGATGACATGCACAACTAGGCTTGCTGCTGATCAACCCAGTAAAGTTTCGTTGAAATCTGGCAAGAGGTTCAGGAGAACGAGTCAAGACAACGTTTGTGCATTGAAACCTTTAAAGGGCCATAACTCTGCCAAAAATCATCCACCCGGAACACAGCAAAAATTTGCACAACTAGACCTGGAACAGATCATCCCTAAAAAGAACAGATCATCCCTAAAAAGTTTCATTCAAATTCAGCCAGGGGTTCAGGAGAACTAGTCAGGACAAAGTTTATGTACTAAAACCTTTAAAGGGCCATAACTCCGCCAAAATCATTCAACCAGAACACAGTGACGATATGTACAACTAGGCTTGGTACTGATCATCCCTGCAACATTTCACTGAAATCCAGCCAAATGAAGGCCCTTTCCTCTTAACTTACAGCATATTTCAGAAAATCAAGAGCAAACTACAGCATTTTTAACTAAATCAAAGGCCGTGACTCCGGTGTTACTACATGTAATCCGATATGGCTGGTTTTTAAACTTGTCCGAGCTTTTATTGATATTAACAATCTGGTAAAGTTTGGTAAAGATCGAATGAAAAATGAAGGCCCTATCGTCTTAACGAGTCAAAATATAGCATTTTTAACTAAACTTGTGCGAGCGTTTATTGATATTAACAATCTGGTAAAGTTTGGTAAAGATCGAATGAAAAATGAAGGCCCTATCATCTTAACGAGACAAAATATAGCATTTTTAACTAAATCAAGGGCCATAACTCTGCTGTTAGTGGTCCAATCTGGTAGTTTTCGAACTTATCCAAGCTTTCATTGATATTAACAATCTGGAAAAGTTTGGTAAAGATCGGATGAAAAATAAGGCCCTATCGTCTTAACGAGGTAAAATATAGCATTTTTAACTAAATCAAGGGCCATAACACCGCTGTTACTGGTCCGATCTGGCTTGTTTTAAAACTTGTCCGGGTTTTCATTAATATTAACAATCTGGTAAGGGTTGGTAAAGATCGGATGAAAAATGAAGGCCTATCGTCTTAACGAGGCAAAATATAGCATTTTTAGCTAAATCATAACTCCGCTGTTACTGGTTCGATCTGGCTGGTTTTCAACCTTGTCCGAGCTTTCACTGATATTAACATTCTGTTAAAGTTTGGTAAAGATCGGATTAAAAATGAAGGCCCTATCGTCTTAACGAGGTAAGCTTTAATGGACAGACGACAGACGACAGACAACTCGCCATCCCATCAAATGCTTACACGCTCATATCAATGGCAGGAGTAACAATTTTATCTTATATAATATATAAGGTAAGAAACTTGCCTGCATGTCGAGCCCTATGTTGAAGTATTCCAGATTGGACTATATTTTGATTTGACCAATACAAATGTCAATGCTATGAGATATTCGTTCCTTACATACTTAGTATTTAATTTAATTATTGTCATTAAAAGTGGAGAACACATGTCATAGCAGAGGCAGGACATGACCTATATTTTATCAAAAGTAGGTCACAGCACCCAAATTTTTGCAAGTGATGTTAGATGCATATAAAAAACATTTGAGTGGAGTTTTGGTGAAAATCCTGCAAAAAAGAAGCAGATACGCAAGTTGTAGCGGAGACCGGACGTGACCTATATTTAGTCCAAAGTAGGTCACAGCAACTTGAAAAATGTGCACACAATGTTTGATGTATATAAGGAACATTCTGGTGGTGGAGTGATAATTCTGAAAGAAAGGCGAAGTTACGCATGGCATAGCGGAGACCGGATGTGACCTATATTTTGTTCAAAGGTCACATAATATTAGATATAAGGAACATTCTGGTGAATAAGGTAAAAATCCTGCATGTGATGCGGAAGATATAAATAAATGAAACTGAGATGCACAAACTGACTAACGTATGGACTAACAAATGTACATACACCCGCATGAAAATGTGATTGCTATGTCAAGACCCTAGTGGGGAGCAGGGTTACACCCTCAATCAGGACCGGTCATTTCTAAATCAATTTACAATTTCCTACCTTGATACCATTGAGTATTTCATTCATCATTTTGATTCTCGTGTCCTTCAGCTTCATCTGTGCAACCTGATACACCTTGAACTTGTTGGCTATCACCGCATTGAGGGGAATGAACACTATCATCATGCCCAGCCCCGCCACGATGGACGGCCCCAGGGTCACCCACAGGAAGTAGATGCTGAGAATGATCTGAACAGGGCCAGACCAGATGATGTGTATGTAGGTCATCATGTCGTTGAAGCGCTGGGCATCCACTGACATCAGATTGACAATCTCGCCAACAGTGGACGTCCGCTTTGCAGCGCTCGACAGCTTCAACATCTACAAAGTAGGGCAATACATATTGGACTTATCGACTGTAAAAGAGGATTACAGCTGACTGGTACAGGTTAAATCTAAAGATGGCTGAAGGTGATCAGTTGTTACGTGTTTCATGAAGTTTGAAAACAACCTATTCAAATGTTTGAATGATGAATGAATGAATGGTGTTTTTTGGCACGTCGACATATAAATAGGTCATATTGTGCTCAAAAAACAACGAAAGATGAAGAAATTAAGTAGTAATTAAAAATTAATGTAAATATATCAAGCTAAAACTATTAAAAAATAAGGGATGATATGGTAGTAATACAAACTATACATGCAAACCAACAAACGCCCGCCAATGGGCATATAAACAGGCAAACACATATAAGAACACATTATAATGATTTATATAGCCTGATTTCTTTGAGGAAATCTAAAACAAGCCTAAAATCTATAGCATCTATAGTATAACTCTTTCACAGTCTTAACATTGTAGTACCTTTGATGCATAGGATCAAAGTCTACACATTCCAACAAGATGTGTTTGACAGTTAACGGTACAAAGCAGGGTATACATTCTGGTAGGAATGAGTAGTAAAAATGTGTTACGCGATGGTTTGCAACGGAACGTTACGGACAGCACGATTCCTAGACTTTGTGAAAGCGGGGTTATAAAAAAATGTATATTCACACAATATATACACTATAATCTTAGCTTGAGTCATTACAATCTCAAAGGGGCATTTGAATCTTCTTTGAGCTGACTAGATGCTAAGGTTTGATCGATGTTTATGTGAAAACACATATAAATCTACGAAAAATTTACAGTATTTTGTTTTACCTTTTGATACACCGTGGATATAATGGAAGTCCGGAGTCTCATGCCCACGACGGTGCAGTGATAGAAGTACATATGTAGTACAACCGACTGGAACATGGCCACCACCAACATGAGGGCAGCGTACCAGTAACCCTTCCAAGTCTCCACACTCGCGTCTCGTGTGTAGGTGATCAGGAACCTGAATGTATACAACACATTCTAAATGTAACTGTAATGTAACCTGTTTCTCCTTTGGCTTACATCTCAAATGTGCGACCATAAATTGACCAATTTAACATATGTAAAAATACATCACATAACGTTGCAACAAACAACGTCATTGAATTATGTGCAAAAATGCCAGCACCCATTAATTGCACATTATTCTTATTTTATATTTCTTGCATTTAAAAGGAAAAGCAGTATAACTGAGATAACCACGCTACCTCGTTAATGTAAAAGGAAATTTCCTACCATAAAACCGCTCACTAACCTTTCCAGACTGAAATTTTTTACATGTTTATCTTTTAATTTATTCAGTATATTTAGGGGCTGTTCCATTATAGCAAATATACCCCGAGGGAAAGGGCAAAGATTTAATCATTCCACAACAGAAACAATTGACACAAAACATGATCAGACTCATCATTCTAGTACCATACGGGTGGGTCGAGGTTGTGATGCGTAATGCGGTTGTTTAAGGACAAGCGTATTTAAAAATTTACACTGAAGTGATTACGCAAGAAGCGTGCCAAGAAATGATTACTTACTTAAGAAGTAATGGACTGATAAACTGTAAGACGTCATAGACAAATTTATATGCTGCAGATATGAGACACTTGAGCCCGAATGTTTTCAACATGGCCCAGAAGAGTCGCGGTTTCTTCTTCTTGCACACAACCTCTGTGATCTTCACCTCCGGGTGCTGGTTCTGACTCATATCCTTCATCTCTATACCATTGATTCCAGCAGCATCAGCTGAGCTGGGACTGGGTGATGCATGGTGTAATCTGAAGTTGTAGGAAACAAGGGAGGTTAGCATAGCACAGTCCCTTTTATATTGGATTAAACACATTTTTTAACCATTAATAAAGCCAATATATGATGTTATTAAGTTTTTCATATTGGCCAAGTAACTGGTCCAAGGACTGTTGTATTCGCCCAAGGCCGCAGGCCAATATGAAAGTCTTTGGACCAATAACTCGGACACTACATATTACACAGGTAAGTTGTAGACAGGTATATTTTTTGATAACTTATAATCGTTGGAAACATGTCAATCCACAGACAACAAGAGGTCAACGACCTTGAAGCTCTACTGATAGGTTTTTGATAGCTACATCAGCATTTCTGTGAAGTTTCATGAAAATCCGTAGTTTTAGAGGAGTAGTCGCTACAAGTTTTCATTAAATAACTCTATGTAAACAAAGATGGCCGCTGGTGGCCATGTTTAACGTCAAATCAAAATATTTCTGACAAGAATCAACATCATGTCATACTGATCATTTTAGAAAAAGTCCCATATCAATATCACTTATAGTTTTCAAGAAGTAGTCGCTACAAACTTGTATTTTGAAAATCTCTTTTTAGCCATAGTGGCCATCTTGAATTTCCGGCCACCCTGAAAATTTGCTAAGATCAATTAGACATCAAGAGCAACACTCCTGTGAAGTTTTATGAAAATCCGTCAAGTAGTTACAGAGGAGTAGTCGCTACAAGTTTTTACTGGATAACTTTATGTCAACAAAGATGGCCGCTGACAGCCATGTTTAACATCGAATCAAAAGGACCAACATCATGTCATACTGATCATTTTAGAAAAAGTCCCATATCAATATCACTTATAGTTTTGAAGAAAAAGTTGCTACAGACTTGTTTTTTGAAAATCTATTTTTAGCCGTGGTGGCCATCTTGAATTTCTGGCCGACCTGATGTTTTTCTAGGATCAATTAGACATCAAGAGCAACATTCGTGTGAAGTTTCATGAACATCCGTCAAGTAGTTTCAGAGGAGTAGTTGTTACAAGTTTTCATTATATAACTCTATGTAAACAAAGATGGCCGCTGGCAGCCATGTTTAACATCAAATCAAAATAATTTTCGACAAGGATCAACATCATGTCATACTGATCATTTTAGATAAAGACGCATATCAATATCACTTATAGTTTACAAGAAGTAGTCGCTACAAACTTGTTTTTTGAAAATCTCTTTTTAGCCGTGGCGGCCATCTTGAATTTCCGTCCGCCCTGATTTGCTAGAATCAATTAGACATCAAGAGCAACATTCCTGTGAAGTTTCATGAAAATCCATCAAGTAGTTTCAGAGGAGTAGTCGCTAAAAGTTTTCATTATATAACTCTATGTAAACAAAGATGGCCACCAGCGCCCATGTTTAAGTCGCATCAAAACAATTTTCGACAAGGATCAACATCATTCCATACTGATCATTTTAGAAAAAGTCCCATATCAATATCACTTATAGTTTTCAAGAAGTACTCGCTACAAACTTGTTTTTTGAAAATCCATTTTTAGCTGTGGCGGCCAACTTGAATTTCCGACCAACCTGAAATGTTGCTAGGATTATTTAGACATCAAGAGCAACATTCCTGTGAAGTTTCATGGAAATCCGTCAAGTAGTTTCAGAGGAGAAGTCGCTACAAGTTTTTACTAAATAACTCTATGTAAACAAAGATGGCTGCTGGCAGCCATGTTTAACGTCGAATCAAAACGATTTCCGACAAGGACCAACATCATATCATGCTGATCATTTTAGAAAAAGTCCCATATCAATATCACTTAAGAGTTTTCAAGAAGTAGTCGCTACAAACTTGTTTTATAAAAATCTATTTTTAGATTTGGCGGCCATCTTGGATTTCACATCAACACGAATTTTTGCTAGGATCAACTAGACTTCATGGGCAACATTTCTGTAAAGTTTCATGAAAATCCATTCAGTAGTTTCAGAGGAGTAGTCGCTACAAGTTTACGGACAGATGGACGGACGGACGACCGACACCGCACCAAGGCATAAGCTCTGCTGATCTCTGATCAGTAGAGCTAAAAAACTCTTCCCTGTAGGCCATCATGTTTAAAGCAAGGATTCAAAGATCATCTCACAGGTTTGAAAACTACATTCCCATACTTAGGGACGTGATTATGTCCGAAGTTTCCAGCCTCAATACGACCTCTGTGTTCAAGGATACATAAAACACCAACTTGCAAGAGACTGATACTTACCTTTTACATTTGTTGAGTTCCTTCTGCCAGTGTACATCAAACGCTGGCGTGACATTACTACACTTGTCATCCGGGTTCAGGTTCCATAGATCCGTCTGTACTAGGGCACGCTTGTACCCTTGGACCACTAGACTACAAGACAGTATATCAACAGTTAAAGTCAGTCTTATATAATAGTTGAACATTATAAAACAAATATAATTTTTCATTTTTTTTGGAAAACAATTATTGTTTCTTAATTATCGCAATGCTCAGGGTCTCCCACAGGGCATTTAAGAGGATATTTCCCCTATTGCTTAATTCAAAATATGATTTCCCCCTACTTCTTAACTGACCCCCTATTGTTTATCATCTGCTCTATCCGTTAAAAACACCAATAAACACCAATAAACATGCACAATATATTACATCTGTCTATAAAAGCTCTAAAAATCTAAACAAGAGCCCCAAGAGGGCCTGTGGACTCTCTAATGGCTAACATCTTATAACATCTTATAACATCAAAGAAGCTGGTCCAATCTGGCAGCAACCTTGGCCAGTAGAGCTAAAAAAAAAAATTAAAAGAAAAAAGGCCTAAGAGGGCCTGAGGACGCTCTACTGGCTAAAGATAAAGTTTATGTATAAGGGAATATGTATAAGGGGACACAACTCTTTCAAAAATCATTCAACCGGAACATCATGATGACATATGCAAGGTTCAAGAGAACTAGTCTGTACAAAGTTAGTGTGTTAAAACCTTTAAGAGGTCATAACTCTGCCAAAATTCATTCAACCACAACACGGCACTGACAGGTGCAACAAGGCTTGGTATTGATCATCCCCACCAAGATTCGCTGAAATCTGGAAAGGAGTTCTGAAGAGACTAATCTGGACAAAGTTTGCCTATTAAAACATTTAAAGGGCCATAACTCTGCCAAAAATCATTGAACCGGAAAATATGTTGATGATATGCACAACTACGCTTGATATTGATCATCCTTGTCAAGTTTCGTTGAAATCCAGCCAGGGGTTCAGGAGAACTAGCCCGGAAAATATTTGTGTATCAAAAACATTTGAAGGGCCACAACTCCGCCAAAAATCTGTAAACCAGAATGCGATGATGATATGCACAACTAGGCTTGGTGCTGATTATCCCTGCAAAGTTTCATTGAAATCTGGCGAAGGGTTCAGGAGAACTAGTCCAGACAAAGTTTGTGTATTGAAACCTTTAAAGGGCCATACTCCGCCAAAAAATCATTCAACCGGAACACGGCAATGATCTGTACAGCCAGACCATGAAATGATCATCCCTAAAAACTTTTGTTTAAATTCGGCCAGGGTTTCAGGAGAACTAGTCAGGACAAAGTTTGTGTATTAAAACCTTTGAAGGGCCATAACTCCACCAAAATATTTTAACCGGAACACGGTGACATTATGAACAACTAGGCTTGGTACTGATCATCCCTGAAAAGTTTCACTGAAATCTGGCCAAATGAAGGCCCTTTCATCTTAATGAATCACTACTGTAATAAAAATGCAAATGAAGGCTACATGTCATGCTCACATTGTGTTAAGCTCAGTGTGCGATCGGAATTGTCAGGTAGATTGCAGAAACTGGTAATTACTGGGTTATTGAAATGTGAACGAAGCAGTCACTACTGCTCGGGTATGGACAGGACCGAAACAGGTACATTAATAAATGTATGTTATGCGGGATTTTTGTGATAAATTCTCTCATTTGTTCCTATTTAATATTGAATGTATTAAAATTATTGGATAAAACTGATATGATGCTTGGGGTGAGAGTGGGGGGAAGAGAGAGAGAGCACTACCATACACTACCTTGTAAACCACCAGAATGTGATCTGTGACAGGAAAGAAACATAATGCTCTGGACACGGGTTCTGAAATAACAAACACAATCAAGTGTTACATGTGTGTTACAACATTTTTTTATTTAGTGATAGTCTTTTTCCTTCTTCTATATTTGAGCAGGCATTCCTGTAAACTTAAAATTTGGAGAAAAAAATTAAAGGGACACTGTCCGTAACTTTTAGCTTATAAAACACACAATAATTATGTTCGCAAACATTACACACTAAACATTATTGAATATTTACTAATTAAAAGCAAGATTGTTTAACGGAATTCAATCGCGGTACAAAAAAAAGTAAATCCGCTTTGTGCGTTTGAACTCGCAACCAATACTAAAATTACACTCATCGGAATAATAGTGTGCGTGAGCGTAAAGTGGTCGACAACGCTCCCAACTGAGCTAAGCAGGCTATACATATTTCGCACTACATACTGTGGTCAAAACGTAATGCGCTAATGGAAGTCACGTGATCGCAGAAAAGGTAAATATTGTGGGTCCCACTTTATTTACATATAATAATTAAAACTTTTTTTTTCAAACTCACGAATGTATTCCTACATACTTCTTAGGGTATATCCTCATGTTTCCATGTATACATTTCACTGAATAAAAGTCAGCCAGTTATTTGGTTATGCTCAATATCTGCTTACTTACGGACAGTGTCCCTTTAAGACACGAAATTATAGCAACAATCTTCAGTCTTAAATCTTAGAGTGACCTTGACCTTGAAGGTAAGGACCTGCATGTTGGTCACGAATTTTTAGCAATAACCTTCAGTAGTCAAAGTGTGACCTTGACCCTGAAGATAAGGACCTGGATATTGGTCATGTCATGTCTTCACATAGTGGTGAACATTTGTGTGTAATGGAATCTAATGAAAGATAAAGAAGTGATAGCCCGAACACAAATTATAGCAATTATAACCTTTAAAGTCTTACTGGGACCAGATCACCCTTGACTTTGGAGGTAAGTGCTTCGATGCTGGTTGCAAAACATTCTCTCATGGTGGTGAACACTTATAAATACATACTATTATTGGAATTGCAGGATAAAGACGCTATAGGCCTGACACAAATTATAGCAATAACATTCAAAGTCTGATAGTGACCTTGACCTTGAGGTAAGGACCTGAATTTGGTTGCGACACATTGTCTCATGGTTGTGAACATTTGTGCATAATATTATTGGAATCCAACGGTCGGACAATGACGAAATGACGGACATCAAGCTAACATTGTCCCCTCCTTAGAATCTGTTATGGGACATATCAACATATTAAGGCTAAAGAAACATTAAGCTGATTTGCATGGTACATGTAGATTAGCTGATAAAACCACCAAATAGTTTCTCATTTATAATACCAAAGTCTGAAACACCATACTTGCAAATGGGTTTTGAAATGCTGTCAAACCTGTCTTAAGCAGCCACTCAATGGAAATACAACTAGTGACCTCTAAAGGCAGGTGGCTGTTTAATAAAGGTTGATTTACAAGTAACATTAACATTGTTTAAACGGGATATAGAAAATGTGGCTGCTTAAGACAGGTTGTTGCTTAATAGAGGTGACCACTAAACAGGTTTGACTGTAGCTTGTGTTTAATTGGTATGTGACCTAAATAACTGCACTTGCTGGTAAACGGAAAAAAAAAAAATACTTTTTTGAATGAGTATCAAGTAATAACACTTAAGAAGACAATTGTTTGATGTTTTATTTAATGAATCTTCCCCACCTTTAAGTATCTTAGTTTACATGAAATAAGGAGATATCTGTTTAATCCTATTCAAACTAATAAACCATTCAATTTCGTGAACACTCCTGTATAGAAATAACATCATTAGTTTGTGTGTTTTTCTCCATTTTCAGCTGCTATCTTAAAGTATAAACAAGCAGATGAGATGAAACATCTGTTTAAATGTCGGACATTTAAATCAAGCAGAGATGTTGTTGATGTTCTAGATTTATAGATGTGTGAAACATATTCTTCCTGAAATGTCAGAATCTGGAACAAGAAGAGTAAATATACTTCCTCAAAATTCAGAACAAGCGTATTAACTAGAACATGGAAGCACATGGTGTGTACTCTTGAGAAATTGTGGCAAAGTATCTTTGAGAAAATTCTAGAAGAATTTAAAACTCACAGGGAACACTATTGGGAACATGTTTAACAGAAACTTGCCAAATTGATGTGAAATTTGAAGAAAAAAACTTGATTCTTAGAAAAATATAGTTTTTCTACTCGTATCCTTAAAGGGACACACGACAATTTTGAAGTTATTTAAAACGCATTAAAATTAGCACCTAAATTTGTTATTTTAATTATTAATTAAGGTACCGGTAGTACAATTTGAAATTCTAAAATGTTCTTTATTATTCTTCCATATATATATTTAAACTTCCATATATATATTTAAATATATTATTGGCGTAATGTAAACAACTGTTAGAAACATGCAACATCATTTCAAATAATGAATATGATTTGTATGTTGTGCAGAAAAACGGAATTCAGCTTAAAAAATCAAGTTTGTTGTGCCCTTTAAAACAAGATAATCGCTGGAACTGAGTTTGGTATGTCATCAAAGAATAACACCTCATTAAAAGCTACTCAATAAATCAGTTTTGAATTATCTTTTATTAAAGCTGCATTAGCTGTAAAGGACTAAGTATGATAAGGGACAAAATTGGCCCCTAATATTGGAAGTTTTAATGCACAAGTTTTGAATATCTAGTTTAGCTACAAATGAACTGAATCAATATTAAAACTCATTACAAGTACGTTTGAATGCTCTAAATGAGTTTAAGAACCTCATAAACAAGGCCTTTTCTTTCAAAAAATTACATTTTTGTTAATTTTCAGCAGTTTTCGATCAGTTTTTGGTCTTGGAAATACAGAGCGCACCCTCGAGCACAGCTGATTTTTTGTTGAAACAGGTACTTGATAGGGATGCATCATCAGCCAAAAAACTGTGTGTGCTCAGAGATGCGCTCTATATTTTTAGGATCAAAATCTTGCCTAGAAAGGTCCAAAATCTACAAAATAAAACAAAAATACCAAAAATTATGTTTTTTGAGACCCTATTAATTCTTCTAGATAAATAAAATAAATAAAAATATTTGTTGAAGATAAAATATGATCAATTTACTATATGCACAACAGATTATATGTAAAAAAAAAAATTGCATTTTGAATATATAGGGGGCCAAAATACCCCCTATCATACCTTATAAAACACAAAATAATTACATTGACAAGCATTACACAACTACCATTACTGAATATTTATTCAGTAGAAACAAGATGTTTTAATGGAATACAACAGCGGTACAAAAAAAAAAAAATTTAAATTAGATAATTCTATACTTGTTGTAAGCGATTTGCTTCTATTGTCTTCTGGGTAGAACCAGTACTAAGCAATGCATATAAAGTGTCTTGCTCAGGGACACAACACATGTGGTTATGGCGGGGATCGAACCCACGACTTTTGGATCATGGGTCCAATGCTCCACTGTGTATCACTTTGTGGGATTGAACTCCAAGCCCATACTAAAATTATACTTGTAAGACTACATACTCCAGACTGAGCTACATACTCCAGACTGGACTACATACTCCAGACTGAGCTAGCTAAACGGGACAATTATGTGATGCAAGACTGGCCCAGTTGTTCAAAGATCGGTTAGCTTAATCCTTCGTTAGTGTAAACTTTCAAAGTACAATTTCTGATAAAAAAATTATATTTTGTACTTCTAAGCGTTTTTAATTTGCATTTCTTCTTAATATAACGCTTTCACATGCTCAGTTTCTGGTAGAAATGTTCATTTATCGGAAATTCAGAGAGATTTGAAATTTTGACTTAACTCTTCGTTAAGTTAACCGATCTTTGAACAATTGGGCCAGTGCTAAAATCTAACATGCTAATGGATACCACATGACTAACAGAAATGTAAATAAATGCAGTCCCAGCAATGTTTACTGACAATAAATAAAACAATTCCAATTAACAAATCTATTACTACATGTGTGTGTGTGTGTGTGTATTTCTAAGGATTATAGTACGCCTACGACAGGCGTCCTACCCGATGATTATAGGCACAATGGAGTCTGGACTTTTATCTGTGTGTTTGTGTGTGATATGATGATGTCTACTTGAAGCAGTGAACTCAATGGTTTCTTTATAGTGCTGCCACACTGGAATACCACGCCGTAGTAGACATGATACCCCCAGTCACATTATTCTGACACTGGTCAATCTTCGTAGCACTCCATTTTTAAAGTCTTTGGTATGACGCAGTCAGGGGACTCAAACCCACGACCTCCCGAATGCATGGAAGACGCTCTAACCACTACACGACAATGCTTCGGTTCTATTACTACATACTTATTTGGGTCTATGCTCATGTTGCCATGTATATATTTCACTGAATAAAAGTTATCTGCTTATGTCTATATATACTTTACTTATGGACAGAGTCCCTATAAACTATCCCTGACTTTTTGTTATATTTATTTGTTTTACAACTTGTAATGGAAGCCATTTGGATGACATCATTTGACATGTGACTCACCTCATCTTCAATGGGCACAGCTCCGACAGGTTGTTTGTCTACGACACATGACAGCACCAGCTGGGCCAGTAGGATCGCGAAGAAGATGTAGAACGTCACAAATGTGAACATGTCCTCAACACCAACCTGCAACAGTATTTATATCAGTTATGACACTAATAATTTTGTTCTGGATGCTTGTTTTAGCCAAATGGTTTTCAGCATTAGCATGAGCAATTTAGATGTACATACAGTTTATCATTAGTTTGCAAAAGGGGTAAGAAATAACTATTTTACATCCAAAATATTTTTTGGGTGGAGCTTTCTCATGTAAATTCCTTGTTGCTGGGACAGCAGCAAATTAAGAAATCCCAATCCAAGAAACCTTTAGCTGAATCAAGAACCCCAAACAATAGGTGTTTTCCTACTAGATAGATGTAGTAAGAGTAAAGTGATTGTGTACTGTGTATCCTTTCCCTCTCAGGGCGTGTTCGAACTCAGGGAGTCTCAGGCAGTGTTCCAACTCAGGGAGTGTACCCACTCTCAGGGAATGTTGCCCCTCTCAGATAGTGTTCCAACTCAGGGAGTCTCAGGGAGTGTTCCAACTCAGGGAGTGTTCCAACTTGGGGTGTACCCACTCTCAGGGAGTGTTCCAACTCAGGGAGTGTTCCCCCTCTAAGCAGTGTTCCAACTCAGGGTGTATTCCTCCTTAGGAAGTGTTCCCCCTCTCAGGGCATGTTCCCCCTCTCAGGAAGAGTTCCCCCTCTAAGGAATGGTCCAACTTAAGTGTGTTTTCCCCTCCTCAGGGTGTTCCCCCTCTCAGGGAGTGTTCCCCCTCAGGGAGTTACTCTTAATAATATTCTGCCATTAACACCTAGCTTAAAAAGACAGATCTTGGTAGGTATTAATGGGTAATGAAAATCGGCATACTCCCAAGTTTTTTTCTTGAAATATGTAGGGATTATCGATAGATAAATGATTTTATATTCTTCTGAATGCGTCTTATTATAATGCCAAACAGATAAAGCTCTGCCGTGTCTTTATAGTTTATCATTATCTTGACAACATATTTTTCTGTAAAACAATCAATTCATTTAAAAATCACCTTTAATACTTGGAAAAGGTATTTTGCTAGTTTAGGCTTACCGGTATATCAATTATTACAATTTATGCTTATGGTATTGTCCCTGCATACCTGTGACAATGCTTCCCTGATTTTAGACCTGAATGTTACCATGGACACCAAGGTGATCTGGAACCAGAACAGGAACAGGAAACCAGATGACCGGATGCTGTTTTTCCTCTCAAAGTGAACCACTATGCAATATACAACCTGCCAAACAAAGTATTAAGTTAGTATGGAAATAACTGCATATGTTGTCAGAAGGTTTTCAATTTTAGTAATATTTATATTGTCAGAACAAAATAATTGTATGTACATGATTAGAATCTAAAGAATTTTTGTTTAGTTGTTTTTCAGTGTTATTCAAAAGCTTTAATTCGGGAGAGAAATTTACCTCTCTCAGACCGATTGATTACTTTCATTTATCATGCAGATATGCACTTTTCTGCCTAATAAAGGGGTGACCTAATAAATTTTGCTTTATAAGGCAAGTGCCTAATAAAGAGGTGACCTTATAAATTTTGCTTTATCAGGCAAGTTACCCAAAAAAGCAAATCAATGCGGAATCCCTCGGCATTTAATGTACATAACGTTATCTGACGTCATGCACGTAACGTTGCCTGACGTTATAAAACAAACAAAAAACAACACGGCGGCGTCCTCGATAAGCGTAACATTATGAGGAATAGGTAATAATAGTAATTCTTACAGAAAATGTGGATAATCTACATAATAAATAGAATATTATGTCAGTGCCTTTTACTATCAAGTTTATTAGGCTCGGCACGAAAACGAAGAATGGCGAGGCTCTGTATTGCCTCGAAAACTTGCTTTTTGATACCTGATTTTTGTTTGTTTTCCCCCAAATTTTACCAGTCAGATTATGCCTTTACAAATAATACAAGATAAAACTTCAAATACTAAATAATTTATGGAACGGCATTGCAAAAAGATACAGGTAATTATTGTCTTGCGAAGATACAAATTCTTGGGTACGTACCATGGTAAGAATGACGATGAGAGGAGACAGGAAGTCTACAAGTGGTACAGTTGCAGTTGTCCCACTGAAATGTAAGTATACACCCTTCCCTATATCCAGGGTGCACAGGAGACCGATAACAAACGCCAGACCCTGTAAAGTAATGCATGCAACTTTAAACGAAATTGAAGTTACAGTAATCAAACGTATCTCTTTCAGTCAAGGGTGGAACTTGATTCAGCTAGTTTAGAAAATACTAATCCGAGCCTTCTCTGACCCTAAAAAAAATCGGCTTTATACGTACACAGCCAGATGAAATATCAAAAATTGTAAAAAGGGCTGGTAAGGTCAGAGAAGGCTCGGATTAAGAAAATACTTGCATAGGTTATTACAGTTTTGTCTGTTTTTTCCCCATTTAGTTTTGTCTATTTTAAAATCTGCGTTCTATCAAACCAGAAAGCAGACTTCCTGTTTAAGAACTGTTCCAGAACAAGACATCAAACCCTAGGAAGCCATTTTTTTACCTCTGTAACCCTAATCCGAGACTTCTCTGACCCTAAAAGCCTTCTTTTTTTCTTTATTTTTTTTGCGGCTTTATAGGTACACAGCCAGATGAAATATCAAAAATTGTAAAAAGGGCTGGTAAGGTCAGAGAAGGCTCGGATTACTGTAACCCAAGTAGTTAATTCAATGTTAAAATGAGATTAAAGTTAGATTTGACTTTTGCATGACCATCCGATGTAGTTAATTATGTATTCAACACAAAATGTGTATTTACCACATCAGTCATAAAATGTAATTCCTCCAACATCTATTTCTCAGCTCACCCTAAGGTTGAATGCAATATTAACTACGTGTACATAAAGGAGATGTAATAGCGATTTGTGGGCAAAAGTGTAACAAATTGATGCAGTCTGCCTTCATGACATGCGAACACTTCATGTAAATAGGTATGTATGTACATAATCAAATACCTGGTTTTAACAAAAGTAAAACTAGAAATGTGTCCATAGGACACAAAGTCATGGTTATTGCTTCACATACATGTATTAATAAGGAAATTGTCTTTCCAACAACACTAATTTATTATTCCAAAGGGCATAACTCTGGAATTACTGAGATGATGGGGCCAATCATCAAACTTGGCTGAGACATTGTGCCCATATACAATTTGACCAAGGTTGGAGAAGATTGGATAACAATTACCCAAGTTAGAGTCCATTAAATCAACCGACATAACATACACTCAAATATTATGATTTTTCAATCAAAGTGCTTGAGTACGAAGATGCCGCCAGCGGCGATCTTGAAAGACTCATCAACATGAATTTCAATTACGGCGAACTACATGTCATGCTGTTTACTTCAGTTAGAATTAGACCAATTAGACACCATAAGAAACTTCTGTTAATTTCCACCAAATAGTTTTGAAAAAGTAAGAATTACATAACACTTACAGACAGATAGATGTCAGACATAATATGTAACCAGACAACTGGCCATCACATAGACTCTTCCGGGTTGTTGTTTTTTATCAGAAGATCTAAAAATAACCTGAACAGAAATCGGATTACAAATATTCCATCGAAATTTCAATAAAACCATGTAGCACCTGTTTTCATTGCTTTACATAATTAGAAGACTCAATTGTGACATTTTTTTAAGTTTGCTCACCAGTTTTGTTCGACTGCGCCATGACCAGGGTATAATGTGTTTGTGTTTACTTTTATACAGTTGTAATATACGTATGGGAGCAAAGAGATTCAGGAAGGCACATGGATACCACAATAGTGCGGTCTTCTGGAAGCATGGCGAGAAATCTGGGTCGGTGGTGTTCCAGTACTGGTCTTCACTCTGAAATATATACATGGAGTACACATTATATAAACCATATTTAGTATCAGAACATACATTGATTATCAACATTTACTAAGGTGGTTAACGTAGTTAAAGGTGTTGAGATGCAGTTGACACAGCCTGTAAGTTTTTTTATTTTACTACTTACCAAAATATGTTTTCCTTTTTTACAACTTTTTGTTCTTTTGATACATTTTCCCATGTTTGAATCCTGTTTCAATGGTCATGGCATATTATTTTACTTACAAAATCCCACTACACCAGTCAGACCTCATATCAGACTTCCATATCATATCATATTTCACTGGTCAGTCAGACCTCCCATGTCATATTTAACCATTCAGACCTCCCACATCATATTTCACCAGTCAGACCTCACATGACATATTTAACCATTCAGACCTCCCACATCATATCTCCCATAATGGCCATATCCTATCATATTTCACCAGTCAAACCTCCCATATCATATTTCACCAATCAGACCTCCCATATCATATTTCTGACACCAGTCAGACCTCCCATATCATATCCTATTTCACCAGCCAAACCTTCCATATCATATACATGTATCATATTTCCGACAGTGTATCATATTTCTCCAGTCAGACCTCCCATATCATATAATATTGCACTGGTCAGGAAACTTTTCCCCACCTCCCAGATCCTATTTCACCACTCAATACTCATTTCCCACCACCTCCCAGATCCTAATACATAATGCATAAGAACAGACTCAATTTCTCATCTCCCAGATCCTAATTCACCAGTCAGAGCTTATTCTTCCCTCCCCTACACCTAGATCCTAATTCCCTAGCCAGAACTTACTTCCCTACTTTCAAGATCTTAAATACCCAAACTGGCCTCATTTTACCACCTCCCAAATCTTAATTCACTGGTCAGGACGGAAGCTAGTTTGGTGATATAGGATCTGACTTTTTTTTAAAAAAATAGGGGAAATATGGTAGGTTGCAGGGCAGGAAAATTTGTTTCAGAGTTACTTGTCCTACATAGTATTTGAATGGTCAAATTGATAAATTGTTAAATACTTGATCTGAATTTCTACTCAGAATTTTCTTGCCCTGGGTTGGTATGTGTAATTTTGACTCGTTTCCTAATAGCCATGCAATTATTTTATGGCATACACTTACACATTTTAAATACTTCAACAACACCACATACTTGGGCCATCCATAAAAAATTGTTGGTTTGCTGTGCTCCAACCTACTCACTTAAAAGAGTCCTACCCAAAACTTGTTATTGCAATTCTATTTTTCTTTTTTCTTTAGCTAATTGAAGAATATTTTTCCTTTATCTCTTATGGTTTTTATTGTCTTTGGGAAAAAAATATCCACATAACTACCTACCCACCTAAAACTTTTTGGGTCAGAGCACAGCAAACCAACAATTTTTTAATGATGACCTTGTACACAATTTCTTATAGAATTTATCAGACTTTACAAATATTTATACAGTACATATAGAACCAGTGTGGACCGGTTCACCCATAAGTTTTAGACTTTGCTTGCTGGAGGAGCCGGCAATAAGCAATATTATATTGGAATATTGTGAAATTTAGGAAATAATAGTCTGATTTGCAAATACTTAAATTCTGTAAAAATCTCAGGTAAAAATAATCCATATTGTGTACATGTACTACAGGTATAATTATTACACTTCTATGTGTACATGTAAGCATATTTTGCTTGGCTGACTTCGAGATTGATTGTATTACCACATTTATGTCATTTTGACACTGTTGTTTTAAATACAACCCATTATTTATAGTGAAAAATTGCATTCATACCAGTAATTGATATACATAACAATTTTTTCATCACTGTTGGGAAGTACATTTGCCCTGGATGTTAACCTTTTGATGACCTAACCATTGAATAGCCACAGGTCATATGGTTAAATTGGATCTAATTAGGCATTAACACAAATAAAGTCCAAAATTGCAAAAAAAATACGCCCCTTGTGAAGGGAAAAGATTGGAGAGTTACTTACATTTAGATTGTAATTACTCATGTTAATTAGTGGACATAAATTTCAAGAATGTTCACAAATTAAATGACTCCAGTGTTACTGGTTGATTACTGAACTATTATGCTCATAAGCAACGTGTCCAAATTTTGCGATACTTTGATTAAATATACAAGTTTTTGAGCGGAAATTGGTAATTTTAACAATTGTTACCACTTAATAAAGTCAAAAGAGCGATAATTCCAGTGTAACTTGTAACTTGTGCGATCTTGGCCCGTATTCATAAAGCAACTTAAGTAGAAAATATTACTTAAAGCTGTACAGTCCCTATTTTAACTGGTAATAACTCATGAATATGAATGAGTCACGTGTGAAGTAGTTTCAAATCGACGAATACCCCAAAAGTCGGTATATAAGCAGAAATCGATGCGTAAAAGTTCACATTTTTACTTAGCCTCCGTACAGGTAACATCGATATATATACGGCCCAGAATATATGTGATAAAAAAATAGTTGCCCAGAACGGGATTTTAACCACAGCCTTGCACTTGTAAGATTTGACAGATGATCGCTGAACCACTAGACCACTGCTATTTATTGGTATGTTGTAGCATTTTTAATACTAAATAGGCATTACGTAATAACAAACGGTGCACACAAACTCATCAAGCGCTAAATAACAAGTCGAGATTTGGTTGATTTGAGGCGGTTTTAGATTCATATTGATAACATACATTATTACACCAGCAGGGCTCCAAGAATAGGATAGCCCGACGCCCGGGGCTAGTCCAATCTGAATCCGGGCTAGTCTCTCTTTCAAAAATGGTTGCCCGTCGGGCTAGTCTAAAAAAATCTCGGGGCAATCAAAAATACAACCAGAAATTGTGTTTTATTGCGTTTAATTTGCAGCCGTATTTGTTAAAAATTATCTCCCTTCATTAAAGTTCATCAATTTGAAAGCGCGCATTTCATTGGTTGATTACATGATTTGAACAAATCGCATTACAGCTTTCATATTCACGCAAATTTGTCACGTTGGACAGAACAAGATATATCATTCGAATATTATTAGTTTGAACGTAGATTTCGTTTTTTGTTTTTTTTCCGATGAATTGCTGTATATTCTTTTTCTAAATAGCAAGTCTGTATCTTAAAAACGCTTAACAACGAACGCTTATTCACAAATGCAGGCTGCTAAATCAATCGGAACTCTTCGCCAATTTCCGTATTCCCGAGTGACGGAATTCGACGAGGCAGTTCCGATTGGCTGCTAAATAACACCGGGAACGCGCACCTGTTTTAGATGGTTTAATGTGCGGGACCCGGAACGGTTTTTGACGTGATTTACGGCGCGATCCTAAAACTGTAAAAAGAAAATAATATTGTTTTAGTTATGTGATGCAATGGATATAAAAGGAAAATAGAACCTTCTAGTTTGATTCTAATCATATGTGTTTTATTAATTAATTAAATAAAACAAAGTAAAAAAGAAAAACTTTTGATATCGACAAAATAATGTACCGGCAACTATTCATTGGTAATAATAATTTCGGGGCAAGTTAAAAAAAATCAGGGCAAGTTAAAAAAAATCAGGGCAAGTGGACTTTTGAAATCTACTTGCCCTGGGCTATTCCCCAATTTTAATTTTCTTGGAGCCCTGACCAGGCAATGTTAATTTACACGTGCGACATGGACTAAATATGTATTGATCCATCTTTAGTTGCGTTCAAATATGTTAAGTTATTTTGCCTCATAATATATGGTAGTTAGTATACTATTTTCTCAAGTAGCGTTGTAGTTCAGTGGATAGAGCACCAGACTTGAAATCAGAAGGTCGTGTGTTCGAGCCCCGAAAGAAGATAACTTTTTTTTTCTGCAAAAATTACTGTTACCTTTGTATAGGTACGATGTGCACAGGTCGATGTATATACAGTAAATGATTTCCTGCGCTATATTTGCTCACTTAAATACCCGATTTAGACATGAGCTGGTGAACATGAAGTTACAAATAAAGACACGCCTACAAAGAAGAAATCGATTGATATAGGGACTCTGTAGCTTTAAAGAGGCTCTACCTGTATCTTGTTGTCCACCAATTGATATAAACTTTACTTAATTATAAAGAGGACCATGAAAAAGGTAAATGGCAATAATTTCACCCAATGTAATATGCGTTTTGCTGGGGAAAAACAGGATTTAAAAGATCGGATTTTTGAAATTGTATTCGTAATTGTTTTAGACAAGCCGATTGCGGAGATTTTCCGATCTTATTCGTTTACAATCGGAACTACCTCGTCTGATTAGCGAAGAGTTCCGATCGATTCGTTTGCTATCGAAACTGCGCTGAATAGTTTGTAATCGCATTGCGCATGTCCGAGAAAATCGTAAACTCGTAGTTCTCCGGCAGGAATAAATGGCTGGGCAGCATTTTATTCAAGATATTGATTTGATCATAATTAATAATTTACAGAACTGTAATACGAACCATGTTTCTTCTTAGAATACTCATAAAATAGCTTTGTATACATATAAATGCAGTAATATTGAGTATTTAATATATTACATTAAAAATCGCGTAGATATAGTTAGTGCCTCTTTAAGTAAGAATTTAAGATTTTTACATATTTCAAATGTCCTTATTAACCTCTCGACGACACTAAACGGCATCTATTTTAAGAAATATTTATAGCTGTGGGTTTTATTATTCCAAGCAATATTAAACTATAAAGAAGAAATCTTAACAATAGAAAAGGTGTTTAAAAAATAGATAAGTTTTGACTTGTTATGATATAGCAAAGAAGCTTTATGAATACGGGCCCTGGCTGGTTCTCAAACTTGATGGAGATATTTTGTCCATAATTATTGTGCAATATGTTTGATAAAATTTCTATTACAATTACACTAGTTTTTATTGAGCAGACATGGTCAATTTTAACATTTACCAATCTTAGGGGCAATAACTCAAGCGTTACTGAGACGATTTGGCTGGTTGTCGAACTTGATTTGAGATATTTTGCCCATACTAAGCATTATTGAACGGACACTAAATTTCTGCCCACCACCCACCAGCTCTGCATGATCACATATGTTCCGTTACTGATGGGCATATACAGTCATAAGGCATAACACAGGAATGAATATTCCGGGCTACATTCCCCATTTACATTGAAAAAAAAAAAAAAATGCAGAATTGGCCTTGAAACTTTCTCGTCTCACCAGCAAAATTGCTAGAAATTATGTTGTAGAGTGACAGTTCAATTGAATTCACATCGGAGGCTCACAGTTTCTGCCAGGGAACCGCACAGACACTTAAACAAGAGGTCAATGACCTTGAAGCTCTACGGATAGGTTTTGATAACTAGATCAGCATTCATGTGAAGTTCCAGGAAAATCTGTGAAAAGTAGTTTCATCAGAGTTAAGTTTTTACTATATAACTCTATGTAAACAAACATGGCCAATGGCAGCCACGTTTAATGTTGAATCACAATAATTTTCAACAAGGACCAATATCACGTCATGCTGATCATTTTAGAAAAAGTTCCATAATATGAATAAGGCACTGCCTCATGGCGAGCGTCGGTTTAAGGAAATAAAATGGTTAAAATCCTCCAAATATTGGCCACTATTTTTCCAAATCGGCCATGCAAAAGACGGCTTCACGGTTAGCTGGCTAATACATTGCTTCCAAATCAAACCAAGCACTGCAGTGTGATTTCCATTGTAAAGTTGGCAGGGCTTTTTCCCCCTAACAATTGTGAAGACTCCCGACCCTAGCCTGGTCATTTTATGGAGGAAAGAAAAGCGCGAAAAACTGCCTAATTTGTGAAAAAGTATTGAACGATTTATTGTTAAAAGCGATATTACTCAATACGTACATGTACATACATTGTTTTTGTAGGAGGAGGATCATATGAAACATTTTAGATAAACTTTCTTCTATGAACATATCCAGAACAAAACAATATTGAAAAAATTAAGACGTGGAAATGTTTTCCAAAAAAAAAAAATAATAATAATAATAATTTTGAAGCAAATCCGCCAGTTGTGAAAAAAATGACTTGAATTGTGAGGTAACCAGATTTCGGTCCCTTTTATAGAAGGGGAAAAAAGCCCTGGTTAAATGCTTTCACTTGTGCAGCATGTGTCAGGTGTACCTTTTTTTTTTATGAGACTTCTCAGGATGATCCAATCTATTCCTATTTTCTAAATGTAAATGCCTTCTGTTATCAGCAATGATCAGGTAGGAGGGAATAGGAATGCTCAGGCCACTTCTTTTTTATTTTCTGGTTTTCAAGAATTTTTTGGAAATATGTCCACTGGCAGGTCGAAAAAAAAAAAAAAAAAAAAAAAAAAGCAAAATAATATATATATCAAGCGATTAGTCAGGGGCGGCGTAATCATATTTTGAATAGCTTGACTGTTTTGACAAAATACACATTTCCACTCGTCTGTATGATACTTTTACAAGGAATTTTG
Organism: Cyrtodaria siliqua; assembly: GCA_037043455.1. Taxonomy (NCBI): domain Eukaryota; kingdom Metazoa; phylum Mollusca; class Bivalvia; order Adapedonta; family Hiatellidae; genus Cyrtodaria; species Cyrtodaria siliqua. The sequence goes on along the minus strand of JAWPHD010005559.1, from coordinate 74,252 downwards.
TCAAAAATACACTTGTTTGTACAGACTCTCGGACAAGCTGAACAATTGATTTTGCCACCCCTGTTAGTCTAAATAATGAATGCCACCAAAAACGCGAAAGACAAAACAGCCCAGACTTGGAAGGCTTCGTCCGTAAATCTGGGTTCTTTATCTTAAAAAGTACTGAATGACAACAAAAATACTCAATATTTTTAGTCAGCATTTTTCAGAGCATGCTAAATCTGTGGGGCTATATCTTCATATATCAGTATTAAACTGAAAATCGTTTGCGTGCCAAAACCGAATCAATATACAACGTAAAATTTCAAATGACAATGTTGATCGTGTCGCGAAAACATGTTACATTAGCAATGCAAACGCATTTTTCAAATTAGAAAATATTGGGAAACTGATTAGTATTTTCTAAATAGTATCATCCAAATAGTCCATTGAGGAAAAATAAGTAAGTTTATGAACCACCCCACATGCAAAAAAAATATTTTTTGTGTCCAACAATTGCCAAAATGAATAAGCCTTTTTATCAATTTTTCTGAAAAAAGCAACCTAGCTGATAAATATTGTTTTTTCCTTGCAATGACGTCATGCAGATCTTTATTTACAAAGTAATGTGTCAAATGAATGTTTCTTTCCCTTTTTCTTTTAAATATGTGCTACTATTTTCACAAGTTGGTGTTAAACCCGTCATCTTTGCTATGTAAACAAATGAGTACTCGCGTTAGATGGCCTACATGACTTATCGTGACAATGTCAAGGTCAAATTTGAACAATTCTGAACAAGAGGCCCAAGTGGGCCTGTGTACGCTCTACTGGCTAACATGGCTCTTATAACATCAATGAAGTGAGTGACTGCCATTTACGATTTTTTGAAAGTTTCGGGCAAAAAACAGCTTTTTAACTAAATCAAGGGCCATAACTAAAGAATCTGGTAAAGTTTGGTAAAGATCAGATGAAAAATGAAGGCCCAACCGTATTAACGAGGCAACATATAGCATGTTTAACTAAATCAAGAACACCTCTGTTACTGGTCCGACTGGTCGAACATAGACAGATAGAGCTAAAAACAAAAAAAATAAAAAAAAAAATAAAAAAAATAAAAAAAAAATCAAAAAAATAAAAATCAAAAAAAATTCAAAAAAAAATCAAAAAAAAAAGAAGATAGTTAACAAAAAAAATAAAAATAAAAATAAAAAAAAAAATAAAAAAATAAAAAAATAAAAAAATAAAAAAAAATAAAAAAAAAAAAATCCCTATACATGTCTATGTAAAACATGTGACCCTTGGGGCGGGGCCAAATGTGACCCCAGGGTCAGCATTTGAACAAACTTGGTAAAGGACCATAAGCTTTTAGCAAATGCAAAATATTAAACCTCTGGCTCTTGCAGTTCCAGGGAAGATTTTTTTCTTCAGTTTTTCCCTCTACAAGCATTTATGTAAAACTGTGAATCCCCGGGGCAGGGCCAGATGTGACCCCAGGGTCCCCATTTGAACAAAATAGGTAAAGGACCATAAGCTTATAGCAACAGCAAAATATTAAACCTCTGGCTCTTGCAGTTTCAGAGAAGAAGATTTTTTAAGTTTTTCCCTATACATGTCTATGTAAAACATGTGAACCTTGGGGCGGGACCAAATGTGACCCCAGGGTCACTATTCGAACAAACTTGGTAAAGGACCATAAGCTTATAATAAATGTAACATATCAAACCTCTGACTCTTGTAGTTGGCGAGAAGAAGATTTTTAAAAAAAAAATCCTATATAAGTCTATGTAAAACTGTGACACTCGGGGCGGGGACAAATTTGACCCCCGGGTCACCATTTGAACAAACTTAGTAGAGGACCATAAGCTGATGCTACATGTATTACATGAGAGCTCTGTGCCATGTGGTTCCAGAGAAGAAGATTTTTTTCAGTTTTTCCCTATACAAGCCTATGTAAAACTGTGACCCCCGGGGTGGGGCCAAATGTGACCCCTGGGTCACTATTTGAACAAACTTGATAGAGGACCACAAGCTTATAGCAAATGCAAAATATTAAACCTCTGGCTCTTGCAGTTTCGGAGAAGAAGATTTTTTAAGTTTTTCCCTATACATGTCTATGTAAAACATGTGACCCTTGGGGCGGGGCCAAAAGTGACCCGAGGGTCACCATTTGAACAAACTTGGTAAAGGACCATAAGCTTATAGTAAATGCAAAATATCAAACCTCTGACTCTTGTAGTTTCCGAGAAGAAGATTTTTAAAAAAAAAATCCTATATAAGTCTATGTAAAATTGTGACCCCCGGGGCGGGGACAAATTTGACCCCAGGGTCACCATTATAACAAACTTAGTAGAGGACCATAAGCTGATGCTACATGTTATACATGAGAGCTCTGTGCCTTGTAGTTTCAGAGAAGAAGATTTTTTAAAGTTTTTTCCTATATGTCTATATGAAAAACATGCAAAACCTCAATATACAAATTTTGGACCCCCGGGGCACAGCCATTTTTGACCCCGGGGACTTTATTTGAACAAACTTGATAGTTTAGGCGTTGGCGATCATTTTAAAAGAAAAACTGTTGAAATCTGTCCAGCGGTTCTGGAGAAGATTTTTTAAGGTTTTGACCATATATGGTAATGGCAGCCATCTTGGATGTAGCGTTGACCTAATTTTAACAAATCTAAAAAGCATTCATCTAAGGATCATCCACGTGAAGTTTGGTCAAAATTAGCCAAGCGGTTTCTGAGGAGAAGTCGTTTGAAGAAAAGTTAACGGACGACAGACAGACAGACGACAGACAGACGACGGACAACACAGCATCCCATAAGCTCTGCTGGCCCTTGGCCAGTAGAGCTAAAAATGAGTAAATTAGCCTAAAAAAGCCAAAAGTTCTTTCGTGATGAATGATAACATGTGTATGAAATATTTAAAGTGTTATTTCACTAAAGAATTCATGAGAATTATTAGTGGGAACAAGTTTCTAGTCCGAAATAAGACTCAAAAAAGACGATCTTGTTTGTAGTACCACGCATGCACATTACAGTCACATGACAAGAGTTGTCTTTTCTGATGTTAGCAGGTGTTGAAAAATGCGCAAATACACCACGAGTACGTCATTTTTTGTGAGATTAAATATAAAACAAATTGAAGATTAATTATTGAAGTACTTTATTTGTACATAAACTAGAGCGTAATCATCCGATTTAATACTGAACTTCCAAAAACCGCACTTCGCTTCCATTTTTTTTTCATCTACCAATAAATAACAAAAGCCGTGAGGTCAATTACGTAATGTATGCAGTGTTTTCTTCCTATATTCAACATAAAAAGTTCCACTTTTTAGTGTCTTAGCACTTAAAAGATGCGTAATTTGACGTACCCAACTCCAGGTTGGGATATTCCTAAATTCTAAATATAGCTTACGCGGCGCCACCTATCGGGTTTTGCATTGCTAGTTACATAAAATGAACATGGAGAAATTCAATCATGTATGGTACAAACCACGACGTTCTCTCTCGGAAGGTTGTGGGACAACATCGTCCCCACATCGTCCCCATTGTCAGCCTTTAAGAAGGTCTTCTTTATCACCTTGTTGTTTAAAAGGAACGTCACTTGAAAGTATACAGTATACATGCTGTCGCGAAATTTCCGGAACGAGCTCGATGGACCTCGTGGTAGATATCGGCTCGATCGGATCACGCGAGTGTGTTCCGATTATTACCGGCTAAGAAAGTAAGCACTGTCACGGAAATAAACGGACTTTACCGATCAATTCATTTACTCAAAATATATTCGTACTCAGACGAAACGTCCCATCGGGAAAAATAAAAAAGTGAAATTCGATTTTTATTTTTTTTCCACTTTCGTAAAAAATACGGTCGCCGGTCTTGTAAACTGTAAAATTAAAAAGTCCTGGCCTCACTGCCCTAACGTGTTCTTTGTTTTGAATTGTTTCATGTGATACTAAACGTTGCATTGTAAACCTTCTCGCCTCTCACCACTGCGAGTTCGAATCCCACTGGGAGCTCGACTTGTAAGTGAGGAAGTGTCGATTCTTACGGATGGCGGGAGGTGTACATTACTGCCCCTGCGAAACTCTGTTCTTATACTCAAGAACAGTTCATGAACAGTTCTAGAACATTAAGAACAGTTCCTGAACTGTTCTTGATTCATTCTTCTAGAACATATGTTCCTAATATGTTCTTGAACATTTTCAAGAACTATTGAAGAACATTTCAAGAACTTTAATTTTTCTAAAGATACTCTTGAAAGGTTCTTGAACAAGTTTAGAACAGTTCAAGAACCTTTAAATAGAGAAAATGTTCTAAAAATGTTCTTGAACAATTTCAAGAGCAAATCAAGAACAGTTTAGGAACTTAGGAGTTGGAACAAAATTCTGAGGGGGACTATCCTAAAGATCATTGTTATGAAGTTTCATCAAAATCCTTCAAGCGGTTTCAGAAAAGATGTTATTTTTAGCCTTTTCCTATATAACTCTATGTAAACTTTGGATTGCTGTGGTGGCCATTTTTGACGAAAAAGAAAAACACAAACTTGATAGAGGCCAACCCATGAACATGTATATGATATTTCACAAGAATGGAATAGGCGGTTTTGGAGGAGATGTCGTTTGAAATTTCCTTAAATTTGACCTAGTTTTAGCCATGGCAGCAGTCTTGGATGACTGGCAGTCGCAAAAAACAAAAATCTGAGAGGGACTATCCCACTTCATTGTGATTTTAAGTTTCATCAAAATCCTTCAAGCGGTTTCAGAGAAGATGTCATTTTTAATGTTTCCCTATATAAATCTATGTAAACTTTGGGTCGCTGTGGTGGCCATTTTGATTATTCGACGATAACGAAAAACACAAACTTGAGAGAGGCCAACCCAAGGAACATGTTTATGGTATTTCACAATAATGGAATAAGTGGTTTCGGAGGAGATGTCATTTGAAAATTCCTTAAATTTGACCTAGTTTTAGCCATGGTGGCCATCTTGGATGACTGGCGGCCATGAAAAACACAACTCTGAGAGGGCCTCCCAGGTAACATTGTGATAAAGTTTCATCAAAATCCAATAAGCGGTTTCAGAGGAAATGTCGATTTTATAAAATTGCTAACAGACAGATGGACGAAAAGCGATCCCATAAGCTCACCTGGACTTTGGCCAGTAGAGCTAAAAAAGGAATTAAAATTATAACAGCATCCACTCGGCATTTTGCAAGCGTAAAATAGCTGCCGAGAGACAAGAAGTCAACATAAAAATATATCAAGTCACAGCTGTTAAAACAATACGAAAAAAAAAAAATGTTGTCACCGAGACATAAACATGCCACGACAGTTTTTTCTTACATTCTTCCGGATTTTACCATCAGTTCTTCCTACCAAGCATTTTAAATCAATGTGGGCGACCTTGCTTCTTTCTGTTCAAAAATCTTGACCGTATATGGAGAGGATCTCTATAAGCATTTTGCTTTCGTTCCAATCCATTTACCTATTGTATGTAACAATTGTATAATGCGTTATCTTTGAAATAAAATATGTTTAAACCAAAAACCTTGACATGCCTTACATATTGATTACAATTACCTTGTAATACGACGTGCTAGAAGTACACATCACCACAGAAATACAATTGTTCACCTGTGCGTTAGGGTGTACATTACAACACATATAAACTGTTCACTGTTACCATGTTTAATTATAAGATTGCGTTATCAAAGTGAAAAATGTAAAGGATTCATATAAACCCATGAAAATAAAAAAATAAAAAGGAAATCAGCAGGCTTGAACCCTACCTTCCTGGGCACTAACATGGCGCCTCGACCAACTGCACTATTGAGGCTTCTGAATGTTTCATTGCTAATATACAAATAATAGTAATGATTACATGCTACATTCAGTAGACTGGTTTACGAAAACGTCATTTCAGCAAGTGAAATGGTAACCTTTCAACATTATATGTGTTTATACCATTCAAGTTTTTCAGACGAGTTCTCTAGGAATTCAAGTTGTAAGCATACTTATTGCCACTTACATGAGTCACTTCTCTAGGAATTCAAGTTGTAAAGCATACTTATTGTCACTTACATGAGTCACAGTCTGTTAACCATAGACAATTATAAAAGCCATATAAGAGTCAGCTGCCTTCCGCAGCTGAATAAAACTGAAAATTATACATTTTGTTTAATGATAGTTGAGGCTGGGTCTTTGACATTAAGTATGGAATGTTGTACATGTAGGATGTTGTAAACAGGCTGCACAGTAATAAAATAAGTTAGTACTATACATGCACCTTTGAAAATAATGTTGGCAATCTTGATATTTTTTAAAAACTCAAATTCAAAAAGCAAGTTTTAAGTAAGAATATGCTTATTGTTAACCTTAACGGAGATGATAGAGACTTTGTCAAGTATTTGTGTATACGATTACCATCAAATTTGCATTAAATCACGTGATGTGCCCAGTTGTTAATAGAAACACCTGATTAGAAACGTAAGCTTAAAGGCACGCTGACTTTTTAACTCTTGTGTTTACATAAACAATGCCTGTGCTATAAATAAACCATTTGGATCTGCACACTTCCTGTGTTGTGCTTAGCGTCGGCGCAGCGTGTAGGGAATACAGCGTAATTAGTACACAAATATTTATTAGGCATATTTTATTCAGTTGATTTGTTAGCATGATCCTCTGAGTTGTAACGCTTCTGTGTACTTCGTCAACTGTTTCAGTTTGTTTTAATAAGCATATTCTGTCTTTAAAGTCAAAACGATACTGGATTAATAAATTAATGCACTAATATCTTCAGAGTTGCCATGTGTCCCTTTAAACATACACCTGTAATCTAGGCCCTCAAACAACTTTAAAATACAATGGAGCGCATAGCCAGTGTTTGTGAACACTTGACCGATGTATAACAGAGGTCAGAACTATCAATAGCACTTATTCAGAAAATGTCGTTTGTGGAGGGTTTCCCAGTCATTTAAAGGGACACTGTCCGTAACTTTTAGCTTATAAAACACACAATAATTATGTTCCCAAACATTACACACTAAACATTATTCAATATTTGCTAATTAAAAGCAAGATTATTTAACGGGATTCAATCGCGGTACAAGAAAAAGAAAATCCACTTCTTGCGTTTGAACCCAAACTAAAATTACCTTTTCTTTACACTCGCAGTAATAATAGTGTGCGTGAGCGTAAAGTAGTCTGACGCCGCTCCCGACTGAGCTAAGCGGGCTATACAAATTATGCAATACATACTATGGTCAAAACTTAATGCGCTAATGGAAGTCACGTGATCGCAGAAAAGGTAAATATTGTGGGTCCCACTTTATTTACATATAATAATTAAAACTTTTTTTTTTTCAAACTCACAAATGTATTCCTACATACTTCTTAGGGTCTATCCTCATGTTTTCATGTACACATTTCACTGAATAAAAGTCAGACAGTTATTTGGTTGTGCTCAATATCTCCTTAATTACGGACAGTGTCCCTTTAAAAGGGATTTTTGAAATTTGACTGTTTTTTACTTTTAAATGTTGTTTCTTAGTTGACCACCTATAACGTGTCCATCAAACATGTTCTTGATGTAAATTTAGTATTAAATGAAAGACTGCGACTTAAAGGAAGTACATCAACATTGGTGTTTTTTTTTAATTGTTCAAATGTATTCATTATTTATATATATATTTCATTTACTCTTATGGATGGCAGGAGTTGTACAGTACTGGTTCTACCTAGGAAAAGTGGGTGGTCTGCCTCCATCACAATTTTTTTTATAAAAAAACCGACCGTCATATATAACCTTACATGTGTTGAAAATGATGTAAAACACCATACAAACAAACAAACAAATTATATATTTAATTGATAACAATAAACTAACTGAGCCATAGAACACCAAAGGAAATTACACTGAACACATCAAATAAACAACCCGAAGAAGGTGTTTCCTAACTATGGTGACGCGCCAGGGAAAGCTATTTTAAACTTTGCGGTATAATAAATCGCAATCTATTGCAAAGCGACCATCATGTGTAGATATCACCGATTTGTTCTTCGTAACAGCTATTTATAACTTGGGGATTTCTCTATAGACTTGTAGGACTTGTTGTAAATTATAAATTTTAATTACTGCGCTGTATTATAGGAAACTGGTAATTTTTCTTCTATATCTATGAACTATTTCACGTTTTTAAATGAGTCATTTCATCCTTTTTATGTTTTTAAACAAATTAGGCCTCAAAGCCTGATGTACTTTTTTATTTTAACATTGTCGAAATTCCCCCTTTATCCAATTCACGCCAAATTTTTCCCCCTCTAAAGTGCCTCCGACCCCGTTCCTTCAAAAGTAATAACCAGACGGGTGTTCCGCCAAAACGTGTCCCTTTAAACGTACACCTGTAATCTAGCCCTCAAATAACTTTTAAGATACAATGGAGCGCATAGCCAGTGTTTGTGGACACTTGACCGATGTATAACAGAGGTCAGGACTATCAATAGCACCTATCCAGAAAATGTTGTTTGTTGAGGGTTTCCCAGTCATTTTCAAAAAAGTGATTTTTGAAATTTGACTGTTCTTCCCAACTATGGCAGATATCTTTCCCACTTAGAAAGCAACAGTCTCTCAGAATTTGAGAAAAAGCACACATTTTGCAATATGTTTTTGTCTATTAGAGGGATACTGGCTGCAAGTAAACAGATATAATAACTGTCTGATTTTTATTCAGTGAAATGTACAGTTTATGCATGAAAACATGAGCTTAGACTCAAATAAGTCTGTAGTATTGAAATATGATCAAATGCAGTAAAGATATAGAAAGAAAAAGCCCTCATGGGACGCAGAACCTTTATGTGAGGAAGTAAACCATTTGGCTGGTTATCTCAACATGTCAGATGTATAATTTGTTGTTCTTTGAAAAAGCGAATAGTCGAGCTGTGCCGTTCTCCGACAGCTCTTGTTTCTTCTTATCCTACCATAGGTTTAACTATATTATTGTTGCATTATACGTTATGTGAAAAACTAACGGGATGCCACAAGATTGCCGTCAGTATTTTTTTACCCAAAATATTCGTTGAAATTCGGCCCCATTGCCCCCTCGAAATAGTATATTTTTACCCCTAATTTTTTTTAACTTTTAAATGTTGTTTCTTAGTTGACCACCCATAACATGTCCATCAAACATGTTCTTGATGTAAATTTAGTATTAAATGAAAGACTGCGACTTAAAGGAAGTAAATCGACATTGGTTTTTTTTTTTAGAATTGTTCAAATTTATACATTATTTATATATATTTAATTTATTCTTACGGATGGCGGGAGGTGTACAGTACTATTTCTACCCAGGAAAGGTGGGTGGTCTGCACCACCACAATTTTTTTAAAAAAAAAACACCGTCATATATAACCTTACATGTGTTGAAAATGATGTAAAACACCATACAAACAAACAAACAAATTATATATTTAATTGATAACAATAAACTAACTGAGCCATAAAACACCATGTCATCGTCTGTCAGAGATTTTTCAGTGTGTCGCCCGTCAGCGCTTTGTCAGTATAATAAGGTTTTTTGGACCCAGATAAATGACCTTGACAAACTGGCCTTAATTTTTCAGGAAGAAAAAAATGAGTATTTAACCTATATAATGACCTTCAGTGTAACCTTGACCTATATTTTTCTTCGAAAAGGCGACACAAAAATGGCATTGTTCAGTTAAACAAGGGCCATAACTCTGGTGAACCTTATCCAATCTGGCTGGTTTTCGAACATTTCTAAGCTTTCATTGGTATTAACAATCTATGCAAGTTTGGTAAAGATCAAATAATAAATGAAGGTGCTTGAGTGTTCACAAGGCAGAAAATGACATTTTCAGGAAAAAAAACAATGGCCATAACTCTGGCGTTTCTGATCCGAACTGGCTGGTTTTCAAACTTGTCCAAGCTTTTATTGATAGTAACAATATGTGCATGTTTGGTAAAGATCAAATTATAAATGAAGGTGCTAGAGTGTTCACAAGGCAAAATATAGCATTTTTCGTTAATTCAAGGACAATAACTCTGCTGTTACTAATCCGATCTGGCCGGTTTTCGAACTCATCTGAGCTCTCATTGATATAAAGACTTTGGCCAAGATCGCAGGAAAAATGAAGGGGCTAGAGTGTTCACAAGGCAAAATATAGCATTTTTCGTTAATTGGCCAGTAGAGCTAAAAATCAACCACGATTACATCAAATAGAAGGTTCGACTACCTGGCCCTCCAACCATATAACAAAAGGAATTATGCAAACATCATATATCAAAACATAGTCAAAACCTTTGTGACTGTTGTGATTAAAGGGGTTACATTAGGTGTTTTGTTTGGGTTTAGGGGTCTGACTTAAATTGTATTTTCTATTAATATAAAGGTCTAAACGTAATGAATGATCATAAAGTGATCCTTATTTACAAGGAAGTACATTTGTATAGTAATATGTGCTATTATGTTTTACACACCAGGGTTAATTCAAGCATTTTATGCACAATTCCATTCAAAACATAGGTATAATAGAAATTTTAGTCCTGAACAGCAAGGTGCTACTGCCATATATTTGTCTGTGACTTGTAAAGGAAATACTGGGAATAGAAAAGCTATATCTACTCGTGTGCTCGTGTGCTCTACTGCGAAATATCTCCCAGTGGGAGTTATTTCGCAGTACGGAACATTGCTCGGCCTTTTCCGTCTATGGCGGGAACACAAAATGACATTCCGATTGTTTTATGGACGTCGTCGTCAGATTCCGCCACTAGGAAATACCGATTACGGAAATTAACGAAGAGTTCCGGTTCCTCCTGTTTTGTTTGTATGATGTTAACGTCGTCTTTTCGTTCTCGTGAAAACTGGTGTAAAATAACAAACTTTTTTTCTCGTTTAAATCATCACAAAATATGTAATAAATAGTTTTATAACCAGTGTTTTTCAGATACCGGAAATATTTCCTTCGGGAGAGAAAGCACGAGTTTTTATATCGGGGCAATTTCTCTCCGGTATCTCAAAAAACTCTATATTTTGATTGATATACCATTGATATAACAATTTGATATTGAAACATTTTTAAAATTTTAGAAAAAGTCTGTTGCTTTCTACAGCTGTTACTAAAAGTGTACTGTGTTAAGCTAGGTTTAGATGGAGTTTCTGTTTGCGACCAGTGACCACTGAACTTGCCAATTAATACAAGTTTGGCTGTATATATCATTAAAAGATTTTCCAAATTTGCCATTGCTATTTAATACTATCTATACAAAGAAACATCAAACGTGGCTACTTTTATTAAATTATTATTAATAATTTTACAGTATCAATTAGTATATTTAATATCAAGGTTAGTGAAGACTAGATACAAACAAAAAAGCAATATTTAGTATTTAAATTTTTATATTTATTGTTTTAATTTTAACCAGGGGTCAAGCCAGACTCCAAAAATAGGGAGAAGTGACTTCTCCATCCAGTCAAAGCAGGGAGAAGTTTTTCAAAACAGGGAGATTTGAGGTCGGTCGACATGAGACGGACGATTAAATATCGAGTTAACCAATTCTTAACCAATTGCATGTTATTTTATTAATTATTTGTATTGGGATTATTACTGTTATTAATATAATAACTAAAATAATGCATAATACTAATCATATAATTTGTATACACCGTCTTTTAAATTTATTTATCGCAGGAGATTTTTAGAAGTACCTCGTTGTCAATCATAATAATAACCCTGCACTTCCGCAGTATTTTGTAGTACGATTTTTAATTATTCACCAAACGAAAAAATACGACAGCTTTGATTGGTTTACTTAAATAGAATGCGCACATGATTCCCCACATGATCTAATCACGTGTTCGCCTAACGAGCAAACATGGTGGTTAATATTCACATCTTTCCTTAGGCAAGCCCATACAGATCGATAATTAGGCTATTGCCCTGATTAGATAAGAGTCGCGTTGTTATTTAACCCTTTACCCCTTAGATAACCAGTGCTTACATAAGATCAATCTCCTTATCTTATCAGTGATCACACTGTGTCCATTTCCTTACATTAATCTGCTGCTGAGGCAAAATTACAGATAATGCAACAAGGTGATGTTAGTAAACATGCCATAACTCATGCAAAAATAGGAATATTTTAATAAAACAAATTGTGAAATGTGGGTAAATAAAAAAACCACATACAGGTGTTGTATTGTTCTTTAATTCCAAATAAGTCCAACAAAAATCCAGTTTTTATCACTAATTTTAGTAAAATAGTATAATATTTCCACTAAATTTATAAATGTTTTTTTTTTATTGTTGGTCTGTTATATACATATTTACTCATATTTCCATATAAATTCATGTGTATAATACTAACCCTAACACTGATGTACATTTACATATGCTTTTCCCCATTATTATTGAATACACATGGGCAAAAAGACACACCCCTGACAAACACCTTAAATCCAAGAAAATGACAAGAGCTTTCCAACTTCAGGTCATACTTTTCTTATTCCATTTGAATTTTGTATTGAATTATTTTGTTAGACATTCTAAGTCACTTTGTTTAGCTTTCTTTTGCAAAAAGCACTTTTTAAATACACCAATCAACAGAAAACGTCAACGCCAGGTAAGAAGTGACTGTCACCAAACCGGTCTGTCACATTGTCGCCAAAAATTGACACATTTTGAAGACTAGTCATGGAGGCATCACACATCATCATTGATATCCAAGTGAACAGAACTGCTGCGACTTCTTGTACCAGCTGTTGTCAAAGAAGGAGTTTCTGGGGGAAAATACCAACAGTTGAAAATAAACAAAATAAAAAAATATATATGTGCTGAGGGTTGGCTTATAATAAAGTATCACGTAATCATTATGCCATTCTTTACAATTTTATTTTAGTGTTATAAATATTTAAAAATTCCATATATATAACAACAAGATTATTTATATTCACTGTCTTTTATAAATCAAATTCTATGTGGTATTAAAAAGAAAAGTTGTCTGGCAATCATGGCAAATGGGCGATATTTTTCGAAGATATAGTATGTTTTAAAATATCAAAATATTATTTTCATACCAAGTAAGGCCAAATTTATCCTCTCTTCAGAACCATTCATAGGCTGGAACATATACGCCAAGTTATAATGCCGAGTGACAAATGAGGAAACTATTCAGACATGTCCTTCTCTTCCGACCGTCTTTGTAGTAAACCCATTATGAATCTAGGGAAGTTTCATTTTTCTGTGCTTCATATTTGTATATCTGCCTATCCATTTTAATACAGATATGGTAACATAACTTAGCAGACAAAGTTCAAAACAAAAGTAGAATAGGAACGTCTCTTCCCATAAGGTTTTTACTTGAGTGCCTATAGTTTTCAAACTTGAAAGTCATGAGTCTTTTTATAACACTCAAATAGGTATTTTCAAGCCGATTTAATTTCTTTCTTTTGTCGTAGTTGGGGACTTTTCTTTCGAACAAAGTTACGATTGGAAAATATCGTCACTTCAATCAACATTTCCTGCACTTTATTTGCCGAGAATCCCATTATTTCGTCGAATAACTTCAATCACCAAGTTCTGAAAGTTTTCTGTTCAAATATTTCTTCCCAACTTCATTTCGCCGTAAAATCATCAAAAATTTGAATTTTTCCAAGATTTTATCGTCAATTTGTGTTGAATTTATTTCCGCGTTCAAAACGAGGTAATTTACCGTACTACGTCACCGTTCTATGTGCAAAACAGGCCCTCCTCTGGGCATCGCCAATGGCGCCAATGGCGAAAGAAAAAAGAAAATGGCTCTAAATTTCAAACTTTGGCGAAAGTGTTTGGCGAAATCGAAATTGCCAAAAAGCCAAACTTGTTTAATTTATCTGCTGTAATGGGCCTGTTACAAATAGACCTCAAAACTAATCACTGTGACGAGTGTACATTGAATGTAGTTTAAATAAACATAACTAACCAATTGACACCTTAACATTAAATAAACAAACAAAGCTGATAACCTTTAGTGTTCCGGTAATTAACTTAATCTCTAAATAACAACTGATGACTGTCATTGTCGCCTCAGAGGGTAATCAAGTCTCTCATGCAACACCTTGCAACCATAAAGTATTACACCACTGAATAAGCCAATCAGGTTCTAACCAATCAAACACAAATCAACACCTCATTTATTTACATATTTTACATGATTGACTAGTTCACCTGACATTTGTTTTGTTTTTTTGTTCATTCATAATTTTGAGGTGTCTGAATCTGGATTTCACAAAAAAATGCAAACATTTTTCACAAAACACTGGTTTATTAATCAGTTTCAAGGAGGTTTTATGTCTATTTCATTGCCAAAATATGTTTTTAATGTATATATGGCAGTTCATCTTTTCAAAATAAATTTAAAAAGACGTAAAGATAAGCTAATGTCATGGGTTTTCGCGTTTCCGGAAATATGAAAAAACGGCAGGTTCTGAACTTGTTACTGATATAAAGGCCTACCTACATGTATACATCTTAAACAATCAAATGAAAGCCTCTATGTATGATTCCTGCTGTCATTAAGTTCAACTAGTTGATTTAAGCAAACATGCGATGTAGAAACTTTGCAGATATTGGGGGTTCGAAAACATATATATGTTTATATAATTTTTATTAATATTGTTTGGTTTTATTCATTTCATTCCTTAGTGTACCAGATATAAACCAAATCTCTTATTTTCACATTTATAATACATTTATACATAAAACTCTAGAAGTAATATGGCTTGGGCCATTAGAGCCAAATGGCTCCAATTTCTCCAATTTGGCTCCAACTTTTTTCATTTGGCGCAAGTGGTGGCGCAAGAAAAAAAATGGCCTGAGGAGGCCCTGCAGGTGCTTGTTTGGGTTGGTCTAATCAAGGCCGGTTACGGCCGGCATAAGGGCGAGCGCATAGAGGCCGGATTCGGCCGGGTTAAGGGCGAGTCAGTATAGGCCGGATCCGGCCGGCATAAGGGTTAAAGGGTTAATGGTAATGGGATTAAATAAGGTACGTGTGATACACGCGCTGATTGTATATTTTAGAGGCTTTTGTTTATTATGAGGTTAATCACATTTAAAATTGCCGAAATTGACCCGATTTTGCCGAAAAATGACGGCGACTCAAATTTTGCCCCACATGAATAAAAAAGCGGATGGCCAAATTCATAATTTTGATAGAGCATCATCAAAAAAAACTGACCAATCAGTGACCAGAAATAAGACATAAACAATACATTCTGGTAGGTGATAAACTCGGTCTTTATCCTTGATGTTCAACCAAGTTTACTGTTAAAATTAAGGTATCTACAGTGTGATTCTTTTAAAACCCTGCCTATTTCATGCACATTCATGCAAATTGATTCAATATATGTATCTTTTAAAATCAAAATCTTGAAAATTATGGTATTTTTACTCTGCCAAAGATTTTTATTTTACTATAGAACCTAAGGATAAAAACCGAGTAACACAAATTTTATCACCTACTAAAAATAAAATAAAATCTCAACATCTCTGCAATACAAAATTATGAATTAAAGCAAAGTTGTTAGCGACTTCGCCTAATCGTGTGACCCGTGTTTAACACGTTTAAATAAAAATATAATAACATCTATAAACATTGTATATACAATTTAATTGTGATTACACTTAGCTAAGATATCAGTGGGTTTAGTTTCGTTACGGATCAATATGATGAAACCGGGATGAAATTGAAACCAGGGGTCGAACCGTCTTGGTGCAAAGTGGTTCAGCAGCCTCATCATATTTTAGCATTTCTCAAGTATCACTGAAACAAACCAGTAAACACATTTTAAATAGTCCACTTACCAAAAAAGCGGTATCCGAGTCACAGAACATTTTTAAAAGCCTAACAAATTAAAAATAAAAGCGGTTCATAATTTATCTTCTTATCCGGTACTACAGAAGAACTATACTCCTGTAATATCCACTTTCGTGCAGGTATGAAACCACTAATTATCTTCCCGATTGAAACTGGTGGTTTCAAAAAGTCTCGCTTTGAACTTAAGTTTTCTTTATACTACTACTTTATTACTGTGTTCATACAATATAGCACAACGAGAAGAGTTTTTCCAGTACTTTATTCCATATTATTGTGTATGAGTGAATGTTCTGAAATCTGCCCCGGTGTGCGAGACCGGCATAGAAATGTATAAAGGTTATTCTAAATCGGGGACGATTTCCACGACATCTTAAAACCACGTGCCCCACTCCCCTCCCCCCACCCACCACACACACACTCTTAACTCTCTAACCCTACCCAACCCACTCCCACCATTCACTCCCGCCACTCACTCGCCCGTCCACAAGTCCGCCCGCCAGCCCGCTCGCCCGCTATCTCGCTCGCTATACAAGATACAAGATATAAGATACAAGAATATTTATTTTAAGTCGGTTTTCACAAAAAAAAAAATAACATTAACTCAATGAGCTATTTTCCGACAAAACATTTGTAAACATAAAAACATATAATATAGCAGCTAAAACAGAAAGAGCATGGGGTTAAAATTATATATATATATATATTCTATGATATTTAAAACATACAATTTGGGCTATCATAATATATTATCAGTATCACAATAGCCCAGATAAAAAACATGATTAGACAGAGATAAACACATTCAAGGACAGGATTTACATTTAAGCACATTTTTAGCACATTTAAGCATACACACATTGAAATAATTGTTCTAAGCACACATGCATAATACATAGAAAATGTCAACAAATAGAGCATAAATACATTACAATTTTACATCTAGCACACAACTGCCATCTTAATTAAACTAGAACAGTTACTAAAAATAATCCTTTAAAACAATTTACAACCATAACAAAAGCACGTTTATAACACTCATATTATTTTTATAAAGTAATGTCTAACAATATGTTAGACCTGTATCAAGAATATGAAAAATATGAAACAATAAGCATGCAACCACATAAGCAATACATACATATAAGCTTAATGAGACACTAAATAAAACTAAACAAGATATATTAAGGCATACTCATGCAGACACATAAGTAACAACTAAATAAAATTTAAAAAAATCACAAACAACACAAAGAGAGCAAGCAAACAAGCACATATTTGTTTATATTAAGGCATAATCATGCAGACACAAAAGCAAAAAATAAATTATTTTTACAAAAAACACAAAGAGAGCAAGCAAACAAGCACCTAATTTATCCCACGGTTGTCCAACATACAAGCTAGACCACCATAAGACAAATCCATCCATTTTTAAAGAACAACCAAAGCAACATTAGGTACACTTGCATATTATCTCATGGTTATCCAAAATACAAGCTAGACCACCATGAGACGACACATGTGTTTTAAGACAGAGCAACATTAGGCGCACATGGCACACTTGCATTTAGGTCCGGTCCAGGTGCGGATCAGCCTAGCAAACTCGTTGCAAGCCTTGGCGGATCGGATATCGTTTGGTAGGCCGTTCCACACCCGGCTCGCCTCAAAACGAAATGAATTTTTACCGTATTTGGTTGCCTTACTTGCGGCGCCTCAAGAATGTTTTCATATCTGAAATTATAGTTTGAATTTTTTAAAGTAACAAGATTTTGAATATATTGTGGGGAGAGTTTATGTATGCATTTATAAGTTTCTCACTCACTCCTCGCTTACCCGCACGAACGCACGCGCGCACACACACACACACACACACAGGTCAGCGCTTGAATTGGGATATAATTAGGTATTTAGGGGAGTGGGGCTTTGAATTTTTCCCTGAAAAAATATGCTGGCCCTTGAATTGTTGAACAAAACTATCCTGGCTCTGGCTCTGACTTGAGGGGAAAAAATAAACAGTCCCTGAAATTGTTGAAAAATAATAATCCATCCTTCTCTCACATTCTTGGAAAAACATAATCTGACTGTGAGTCCAATTCGAATAAAATAAAATAAAATAATACTCGGTCTCCCTCTTCAGTCTATGATAAATGTAGATATACTCCATCAGCCACTGGATTCAACATGGAAATATTTACCACAATCTGGCTACTTCCTCAACTTCTATTAAGAACTTAATCGAAATCTCCAGTTGAAATGAATTTAGAAGACAGTGATAGTTCAATGTGATGTACATATATCATGGTAGTAGTAATAAAGGTCCCAATACATATAAACTTGCTTTGACTTCACAATCATAGACAGTACAGATTATACTGGGGTGACATTACAAAACAATACTATCATTCAGTCACTCAATCCATGGAGACATTACAAGCGATTTGAGATATTACAAAAATGGAAGAATAACAGTCTATGGAATTGTTTGACATGAGGTATCTTATTAATAAATATAGTATCAGCGTAGTAATACATGTAGTATGCATAGCTCATGGTAGTAATACATGGGATATTCAGTGGTCATGGTATTAATGAATGGGGTATTCAGTGGTCACGGTAGTAGAAAACGTGGTAAAGAGTAGCCATGATAGTTATACATGTGATGTATTTTGGATATGTTAGTAATCAATGTGTTATGCAGTGGTAGTATTACAATACAAGGATCCTGGTACTTTGTGAATATCAAGTAAGTTTCAGCCACACGCAATGCCAGGTTACAGACAAAGCTATGCGCTATATGCCAGTGTTAATATAGAATAAAAAGCGGACAAGCATAACTAAAGATTAAAACCAGCACATGGAGTTCCATCCACCAAATATGGAAAGATCCTTATTAAACAAGAGCTTGTCGAAAGGACAGCATTCTCCACTATTCAATGTCAATTTTAAACCAGGTCACTGACACTTCTGTCTCACCAGCCATGGTGCCTGTTCTTTCACAAGGTCAAGTCTTAGATGTGGAGGTTAGGTGGTGGTGAGCTGAGAGTTTGCGGGGTGCAGGTGGTCAGTAAACATGTATACCAAATATCAAAGCAATACCTTCAATACCCCAGAAAGAATATGAACTTGAAGAGGGTGGGGAGAGGAAGTGAAGTGTTGCTGAATAGGAAAAAACACAGAAATAATACAATATTTTCATTTGGGGAAGTCTAAGGTGGCGAGTGTGTGAGTTGGGTGGTGGGGGTGGAGTGGGGTGGGTTGTGGGAGGGGAGGTGTTGGAAGAGAACATGCTGCAGACATGGTAACTGAAGAGAAACCAAAAAGAATAGAACACATATTTGTCTATTTATCTGGGGTGATGGTGGTGGTGGTGTAGGAGTGGGGAAGGTGTGGGGTTTATGGGGCTAATGAACTTTACAGGCTTGCCATTGTTATTTGATATATGCAGTGAGTTTCATTTAAATATATGAAGTTGCTTAAAAAACTTTAACGGAAACTCAAAGTTTAATAGAATGTATCATCTGGCTAAAATGAAATAAAACGTTATGAAACATGTCTGTGTAAGTCCTTGCTGACTCCGATGACACATGTCAAGATCCTTTGACAGAGATACCGGTATATGGCTAGTGGGTATTAATGGACTTGGCAACACATAAAATAAAAGCCATTCTAAGTCGAAAAGGGGCTACACCTTTTCTAAAATACATTACAGAAAATATTTATCCAGAAATTGCTCATTTATGGAACATGTGTCTACTAGCATCAACGCTTTACTGAAGTTGTATTAATAATTAACAACCACCTATTGAAATACAAGGACTTCCATAAACACTTTAAACAGAATATTGAAGTCGAAAAAGGAACATAACGTTGCTTAAAAGCAATACAGAGTTAATACGGAACATGTGTCTACTAGTGCCCTTGATATTCCAAGCTTTTCTGAAGTTTTGTTGATGTACGACTAAATACATGGACTTGTCAAAAAAGAACTTTAACCAGAAATTCAAAGTAAGAAAACGACTATGCTTCTGCTTAAATGCAATACAAAGTTATGGAACATGTACCAGTGTCCTTCATGGTACTGATAACATAGTTTTATGGAACATGTACCAGTGTCCTTCATGGTACTGATAACATAGTTTTATGGAACATGTACCAGTGTCCTTCATGGTACTGATAACATAGTTCAAGTTTCAGCGACCAGTGGTTGCTGAAATATTTGGACTTTGAAAACCTACGTCGACGCAGACGTTGAGCAGATTCTGGCTTTTAAGATGACGACAAAAAATCTGGACAGTGTACTACGCGAAATAAAAATCCCGGCTATAAAGAAATTCAAAAATTTTATTCCGGCTGAAAAGAAAATCTCAGCCCCGCTCCCCGAAATCCCCGCCCACCCCACCACCACCACCCGAAATCAAAATGGTCGGTTCCTTACAAAAAGACGAATGCATTCGACAGAATACAAAAGCAGACCACTAGAGATTAAACATAAATAAAACACTAGCACAGAAGGGTGATATTATAGTATGCTGAAAAATCTTTACCTATCTCTGCTCCAACAACCAGACGCTATGTTATACAAAACAGCTAGGGGTATGGTAAGGCCAATCAATGCAGATATAACATCAAATATCGTTGACAGTATATACAACTAACAATTTTGAGTGCTACGAATTGAAAGTGAACATTTCTCAACTGTTCATGAACTCCCTCTTTCCTAAAACAAATTGTAAATGGAATAAACTGCCTGATACTTAAAGTTGCTAACCCGCCAAATAACAACAAAATTACTCTAAACAAGAGGCCCTGGAGTGCCTGTGGACGCTCTACTCGCTAAAGCTAAAGTTTGCGTATAAGGGGCCATAACTCTGTCAAGGGTTCAGGAGAACTAGTCCAGACAAATATTGTGTATTAAAACGTTTAAAGGGCTATAACTCCGCCAAATGTCTTTCAACCGTAACAAGGTGATGATATGCACAACTAAGCTTGGTATCGATCATCCCTGAAAAGATTCGCTGAATCCGGCCAGGGGTTCAGGAGAACAAGACCAGACAAAATGTGTGTATTTAAACCTTTAAAGGACCAAAACTCCACCAACAATCATTCAACCGGAAGACGGTGACAATATGCACAACTAGGCCTGGCACTGATCATCCCTACAAAGTTTCGTTGAAATCTGGAGAACTAGTCCAGACAAAGTTGGTGTATTGAAACCTTTCCCGCCAAATCATTCGACCGTAACACATTGATGACATGTACAACTAGGCTTGGTATTGATAATCCCTGCAAAGTTTCGCTGAAATCCGGCCAAACGAAGATCCTATCGTCTTCACGAGGCAAAACAAAGCATCTTTGAACTAATTCAAGGGTCATAACTCTGGTGTTACTAATCCGATTTGGTTGGTTTTCAATCTTGTCAAAGGTTCTATTGATAATAGCAATCTGGTAAAGTTTGGTAAGGTTCGGATCACCCTATCGTGTTAACGAGGCCAAATTATAGCATATTTCAGAAAATCAAGGGCCATAACTCCGGTACAGAATGTCCGATCTGGCTGGTTTTCGAACTCGTCCGAGTTTTCATTGATATCAATAATCTGATAAAGTTTGAAAAAGATTGGATGAAAAATGAAAGCCCTCTTGCGTTGACGAGGCAAAATATAGCAATTTTAACTAAATCAATGGCCATAACTCCGGTGTTACTGGTCCGATCTGGCTGGTTTTCGAACTCTTCCGAGCTTTCATTGATATCAACAATCTGATTAAGTTCGAAAAAGATTGGTTGAACAATGAAGGCCCAATACTAAAGCTGTCCATAATAAATGATACTAAAGCTGTCCATAATAAATGATTGATACAGAAGCTGTCCATAATAAATGATACTAAAGCTGTCCATAATAACTGATACTAAAGCTGTCTATAATAAATGATACTAAAGCTATCCATAATAAGTGATACTAAAGCTAACCATAATACATTATACTAAAGCTGTCCATAATAACTGATACTAAAGCTGTCCATAATAAATGATACTGAAGCTGTCCATAATAAATGATACTGAAGCTGTCCATAATAAGTGATAGTAAAGCTGTCCATGATAAGTGATACTATAAAAAAAAACTTGCTCACATTACTTCGGCCACTGTCAAACTATACAAACATTGGTTTCTGTTGTGTACTGGTACAGACACAGACAGATTGAAACTGGAAAAAACTTTGACATGGGAAAACACTAGTACATACATGTATCATGTATAAACAATCTGACAATATAGATGATCTCAACTTTGCCAACGTTAATTTATCTCCACTTGGAAGGGCAGTTTTCCCCAAGCATCATCTCATGGAGAAACTGTATGTTTCTCAACTTTTCCGTTTTTCTGGACTTCGTCGTCGAGAAGACTTAAATATGTAACAGTTGTATAATTAAACAAGAAATGTCACAGTAAGTGACAAATGCCCCCGAAGTGACCTGTAAGCGTGACCTTGACCTTGGAGCAATATGAAACCAACAAATATATTTAAAAATAATTAAAAATATATAAATAAAAAAAAAATATTAAAAAATAAATTAATCAAAACAAATATTTAAAGAAATAATTAAAAAAAAATAAAAAAAAAATTAAAAAAAATAATAATAATAACATTTAAAAAAAAATACCATTAAAAAAATAAATAAACAAATAAAAAAAATATAAAAAAAAAAATTAAAAAAATTTAAAAAAAAATTAAGAAAAAAAGAAGAAATAAATGGAAAAAAATAATAATGAAAAAATAAAATAATTAAAACATCGGTCAAGGAATGCCAGAGTTATGGTCTGACACAATTTGACCTTTGACCTCTAAGTGTGACCTTGACCTTGGGGCCACAGACCTGGATTTGTGCTCGAAACATGGTCTTATTGTGGTTAGCACTTGTGCCAAGTAATTTAAAAATCCGTCCAGGAATGCCAGAGTTATTGACCGGACACTATTTGACCTTTGACCTATGTGTGACCTTGACCTTGGAGCCACGGACCTGGATTTTGTGCGCGACATGTCGTCTGGTTGTGCTGAGCACCTGTGCCAAGTTATTTGAATATCCGTCCAGGAATGCCAGAGTTATTGACTGGACACAATTTGACCTTTGGCCTCTAAATGTGACCTTGACCTTGGAGCCACGGACCTGGGTTTTGTGCATGACACGTCTTCTAGTTGTGGTGAGCAATTGTGCCAAGTTATTTGAAAATCTGTCCATGAATGTCAGAGTTATTAATCGGACACGAAAGCACTTTGTTTTGACCTTTGACCTCTAAATGTGACCTTGACCTTGGAGCCACGACCTGGGTTTTGTGCGCGACACGTCGTCTAATTGTGGTGAGCAATTGTGCCAAGTTACTTGAAAATCTGTCCATGCATGTCAGAGTTATTAACCGGACACAAAAGCACTTTGTTTTGACCTTTGACCTCTAAGTGTGACCTTGATCTTGGAGCCACGGACCTGGATTTTGTGCACGACACGTCGTCTTGTTGTGGTGAACAATTGTGCGAAGTTATCTGAAAATCCGTCCATTATTGTCAGAGTTATGAAGCGGACACGATTGTACAGACGAACGGATTTTGACCTTTGACCTCTAAGTGTGACCTCGACCTTGGAGCCACAGACCTGGATTTTGTGCGCGACACGACGTCTTGTTGTGGTGAGCAGTTGTGCAAAGTTATTTGAAAATCCGTCCATTATTGTCAGAGTTATGAAGCGGACACGATTGTAAAGACGAACGGATTTTGACCTTTGACCTCTAAGTGTGACCTGGACCTTGGAGCCACGGACCTGGATTTTGTGCGCGACTCGTCGTCTTGTTGTGGTGAGCAATTGTGCGAAGTTATTTGAAAATCCATCCATTATTGTCAGAGTTATGAAGCGGACACGATTGTATAGACGAACGGATTTTGACCTTTGACCTCTAAGTGTGACCTTGACCTTGGAGCCACGGACCTGGATTTTGTGCAAGACACGTCGTCTTGTTGTGTCGAGCAATTGTGCGATGTTATTTGAAAATCCGTCCATTATTGTCAGAGTTATGAAGCGGACACGATTGTACACGCGAACGGACAGACAGTGCGACAACTATATGCCACCCTTCGGGGGGCATAAAAAGCAACTCCACCAGGGCTACCTTTACCATACACTTCAAAATACCTTTGCAAAATGTTAATATCGTAACCATGACTTGCCCTAATATAAAAGCAATTTAAGAACTCTTCTGTGTGTTTGTTTGAATGGTGTTTTAGTACATGTTATCCCGTATATATGACGGTCGATGTTTTTGTGGCAGAGTCAGACCACACCCATTTTTCTTCCTGGATAGAACCAGTACTGCATGCTCGTAAGTTACAATCGACACTCTGTTACTTGACAAGTGGAGATTCGAACCCTCAGCGATGAGAGTGAGAGGCGAGAAAACAGTGAGAGGGTTCAAATCACTCGCTGTTGTTTAAGCCCCTCCTGTCAATTATGTCCCGACGAAGCTCCAGCTGTCAATTATGCCCCTAATTTGTATTAGATCGACGCATATTTACGCTAATATTAGTTACTTCCCTTTGTTTCTATTTTTATCAATTTAAGAGGGTGTAGATTTTATACAATTCCGTAGACATAAAATTAAACTCGACAATGACATATTACTTTCTTTAGAATAATAAAGGATGAATGCAATATTAAAGCTGTGTTTTTGTTTCTTGTCCCCCGTTAAAATCCGCCAAGCATAATTTTAATTTGTACTATTTTCATAATAGAATGTATACTGTGGATATAAATCTAAATAACATGGCGAACATAGTGAACAGTTACTTCCCTTACAATATATTCTCATTGAATACAAGCATGTTCATAAATGGAATGTTATAATTGCTAGTAGTATTCAGGGTCGTAGCTACCTGTGGGCTCAGTCAGGGTCATATCTACTTGTAAGCCACTACTCATATGCATTAATAACGAGAGGAATCCGGATGAATGTGGTGTGTTTAAATTCTATTCTCCGGGATATATATGCACACAGCCGCCCCTACCCGCACCCCGTCTCCCCGACGGGGGCAAATATTTATGGGTACTTGAGTAAGACTAGCTTAGTATGCAGTTGTATTTTGTATGTCAGGTTTCTTTCATTTGTTTCCTGATTGCGTTTCGTCCCCAAACATTACGTACCTCGTTTCGCATAGACAATGCTTGTATCACATTGAGCAAGAGTGTTATGTTTTAATATATGTAATCACCTCGGCGTCGTCGTCCCACATCACATCAAATGTTGCGTGTAAGCTGTGTCTACAAGTTTATATCTCTTACATTTCTTATTCTAGCACAACCAAATTTGGCCAGTAGATTCATTAATTGTGTGTGAAATCAGACACAGTTTACGGGCTATTCGTATTTGGGTTCCATGGATCCCAGGGGTTACAGGAACCAAAATTACTTAAGCAGCCCTTAAGATAATGCTATAAAGTCTAGCATTATCTTAAGGAACCCAAATACGAATAGCCCGTAAACTGTGTCTGATTTCACATACACTTTTCTTGTCCTAGATCTTGAGTAAGTTTGGGAATTGGTTTGCTTATAGTATGTTGTAAAGGGTTTCGTAAGTAAAGTTGTCTTCTACAATTTCTGGGCTCCAATGGAAACCAAATTGTGATGGTCCATAAATTGTTCAATAAAGGCAGATCAAGGTTTGCGTGTAAGCTGTTGTATATATTTGTATCGATTAAAATATATTTCTTATGTCACCCAAATTTTGGTTTGGGATTTCTTATATCATTATTCATATTTTTTATACTTCACCCATATTGGGGTCTCCCTTCTCTCCCTACCTGCCCTCAACAACCCGAAACCTCATTTTTTCCCCCCATTTGTCTTGTGTTGTTTTGGTTAACTTATTCTTACACATAAACCGCCACCGATTTTATTAAATTATTATTATTATTATTATTATTATTATTATTAGTATGTGTTGTTTTGATCAATTTCTCCACATATAGCTATGTTGCCCCCCCCCCTCCCCGCCCCCCCCCCCCCCCCCCCCCCCCTCATACCACATTTCCACCTCACCACCACTCGAAATCCGACTATTGTTTTTCTTGTGTGTTTTTTGGCACATTTGTGTGTGGTTTTGGTCAATTATTACACTTATAACTATGTTGTGCCCACACCCCCCACCCCCACACTGGAAACCCGATTTTATTTTATTTTTACATATTACTGATTTGTTTTGGCAAATTCTTACACATATAGCTATTTTGTGCCGCCCCAACTCTCCGCCCACCTCCACCTCCCCCACCACCACTCCACCCCCACTCGAAACCCGATTATTTTTTTACTTGTTTCTTTGTGTTTTGTTTTGGTCAATTCTTACACAAACAACTATGTTACGCCCCCCCCCCCACCCCCCCCCCCCCCACCCCCACCCCCATCTGTGTTGTTTTGTTTTATAAGTTTATCAGTAAGTTTTGCCATAAAAGTTGTAATATGTGTAGAATGGCTATGAGTCTTTATGACACAGTTTAGGAGAAATAATTTCACGTATGTGTAATGTATAGAACCACTGCTCCTATCACACCGGTATAATCGTCGATTCACCTCTCTATGCATCTCCATGACAACAGAAAATATTCAAAACTGATAGAAGAATACATGTTAAACATCGTACATATATGAATATACTACCTTCAGTACAATGATGATGGGTGAACTTTCCATTAAAACTAAAATTTAAAAAAATGTGTTGTTGTTAACAGTTGCCTGTCTGAGCCTCGAATGATCCAGCACGATTTTATCGTGCACACGCATCACTGATCATCAAATACACCGTTGTCAACCGGAATAACCGTAATCAAATTTAATACACTGTACACAACGTATATTCGAACAATGCATCAACTGACCAAAGATAAATATAGATCAATTTCGGATTAAAGGGACACATGGCAGTCTTGAGTTTTATACAAATAATAGAAATGTGTGAGTGTGTGTGTGTGTGTGTGTGTGTGGTTCTAAGGTTTAACTTTCCTCCACCAACATACTCGATAAGTTACGCAAATATTACAATTTGCTCCTCGATTAACTCTGCGTCATTTTGACTTCATATATATTGCATATAATTAAATAAAGAATTGAGATTTCAATTTTCTTCATTATTTTACCACTGTTTTAAATATGTTATTGGTGCAATATTATAAAAAAAGTTGGTAATTTGGCCCTGAGGACAGTACTAACGGTTGCTGTTAATATTGCCCCTTAGGACAGTACTAGCGCTAGCTGTTGATATTGGCCCTGAGGAAACTACTTACGCCAGCTGTTGATATTGCCCATTAGGAATGTACTATATCTTGCTGTTGATATGGCCCCTGACGACTGGAATAACGTTGGCTGTTGATAAGGCCCTTGAGGGCAGTACTAACGCCCACTGTTGATATTGCCCCTGAGGGCAATACTAACGCTGGCTGCTAATTTTGCCACTGAGGACGGTACTAAAGCTGACTGTTGAAATTGTCCATGAGGTCAGTACTAACGCTAGCTGTTGACATTGCCCCAGAGGATAGTACTAACGCTAGCTGTTGATATTGCCCCTGAGGACAGCACTAGCGGTAGCGGGTTGATATTGCCCCTTAGGAAAGTACTAAAGGTAGCTGTTGATATTTACCCTGAGGACACTACTTTCGCAAGCTATTGATATTGCCCATTAGAACAGTACTAACGCCAGCTGTTCATAATGGCTCTTAGGGCACTACTAACGCCAGCTGTTGATATTGACCCTGAGGACACTACTTACGCCAGCTGTCGCTGGCTGTTGATATTTCCCGTTAGGACAGTACTAATTCTAGTTGTTGATATGTCACCTAGGGACATTACTATTTGGCTGTTGTTATGGCCCCCTGGGGACAGTGCTATCACTGGCTGTTGATATTGCCTCTGAAGACAATACTAACGTCAGCTGTTGATATTGGCCCGGAGGACACTGACTACGCCAGCTGTTGATATTGCCCCTAAGGACATTGCTATCGCGGGCTGTTGATTTGGCCCCTGAGGACAGTGCTATCGCTGGCTGTTGATATTTCCCGTTAGGACAGTACTAACTCTAGTTGTTGATATGTCACCTAGGCACAGTACTAACTTTGGCTGTTGTTATGGCCCAGGGGACAGTGCTATCACTTGCTGTTGATATTGCCCCTGAGGACAATACTAACGCCAGCTGTTAATATTGGCCCTGAGGACACTACTTACGCCAGCTGTTGATATTGCCCCTAAGGACATTACTATCGCTGGATGTTGATATGGCCCCTGAGGACAGTGCTATCGCTGGCTGTTGATATTTCCCGTTAGGACAGTACTAACTTTAGCTGTTGATATGTACCCTAGGGACAGTACTAACTTTGGCTGTTGTTATGGCCCCTGGGGACAGTGCTATCACTGGCTGTTGATATTGCCCCTGAGGACAGTACTAACGCCAGCTGTTGATATTGGCCCTGAGGACACTACTTACGCCAGCTGTTGATATTGCCCCTAAGGACATTGATATCGCTGGCTGTTGATATGGGCCCTGAGGACACTGCCTACGCCAGCTGTTGATATTGCCTCTAAGGACGTTGCTATCGCTGGCTGTTGATATGGGCTCCGAGGACACTGCCGACGCCAGCTGTTGATATTGCCCGTTAGGACAGTACTAACTCTAGCTGTTAATATGGCCCCCAGGGACATTACTAACTTTGTCTATTGTTATGGCCCCTGGGGACAGTGCTATCACTGGCTGTTGAAATTGCCCCTGAGGACAGTACTAACGCCAGATGTTGATATTGGCCCTGAGGAAACTACTTACGCCAGCTGTTGATATTTCCCCTGAGGACTTTACTACCGCTAGCTGCTGATATTGCCCCTAGGGACAGTATTAAAACTAGCTGTTGATATGGCCCCAGAGGACACTACTAACGTCAGCTGTTGATATTGCCCCTTAAGATAGAACTGACCCTAGCTGTTGATATTGTCCCTGAGGACAGTAATAAACCTAGCTGTTGATATAGCCCCCGAGGACAGTACTAACGCACTCTGTTGATATTGGCCCTTAGGACAGTACTATCGCTAGCTGTTGATACTGCCCCTAGGGACGGTACTAAGACTAGAAGTTGATATGGCCCAGAGGACAGTACTAACGCCAGCTGGTATTGCCATGTAGGATAGTACTAAAAGTAAGTATAACATTAGCTGTTGCTAATGCCCTTAGAACAATATTAACGCTAGATGTTGATATGGCCCTTAGAACAGTAATTACCCTAGCTGTTGATATGGCCGAGGACAGTACTAATTATAGCTGTTTATATTGCCCCGTAAGGACATTACTAAGCTGTAGATATTGACACTGAGAGTAATAATGCCAGCTGTTGATACTGCCCCTTAAGATAATATTAACGCTAGCTATTGATATTGCCCCTAAGGACAGTATTTACGCCAGCTGTTGATATTTCCCCTTAGGATAGTCCTAAACCTAGCCGTTGATATTGCCCCTTAGAACAGTAATAACGCTAGCTGTTGATATGGCCCCTGCGGATGTTACTAATTCTAGGTGATGATATTGCCCCTTAGGACATTATTAAGCTGTTGATATTGCCCTTGAGGAGAGTACTAAACGTAGCTGTTGATATTGCCCATAAGAACAGTAATAACGCTAGCTGTTAATATGGATCCTGAGGACTTTACTATCGCTAGCTGCTGATATTGCCCCTATGGACAGGACTAAAACTAGCTGTTGATATGGCCACAGATGACAGTACTAACGTCAGCTGTTGATATTGCCCCTTAAGATAGAACTAACCCTAGCTGTTGATATTGCCCCTAAGGACAGTAATACACCTAGCTGTTGATATAGCTCGAGGACAGTACTATCGCTAGCTGTTGATACTGCCCCTAGGGACGGTACTTAAACTAGCTGTTGATATGGCCCCAGAGGACAGTACAAAACCTAGCTGTTTATATGGCCTCTGAGGACAGTACTAACGCCAGCTGCTGATATTGCCCCAAAGGACAGTACTAACACCAGCTGTTGATATTGACCAATAGGACAGTACTATCGCTTGCTGCTGATATTGTCCCTTAGGACAGTACTAAAACTAGCAGTTGATATAGCCCCAGAGGACAGTACTAACGTCAGCTGTTGATATTGCCCCTTAAGATAGAACTAACTTAGCTGTTGATATTGCCTCTGAGGACAGTAATAAACCTAGCTGTTGATATATCCCCTGAGGACAGTACTAACGCCAGCTGTTGATATTGGCGCTTAGGACAGTACTATCGCTAGCTGTTGATACTGCCCCTAGGGACGGTACTAAAACTAGCTGTTGATATGGCCCCAGAGGACAGTACTAAACCTCGCTGTTTATATGGCTTCTGAGGGCAGTACTAATGCCAACTGCTGATATTGCCCCTAAGGACAGTACTAACGCCAGCTGTTGATATTGACCGATAGGACAGTACTATCGCTAACTGCTGATATTGCCCCTTAGGACAGTACTAAAAATGGCCCCAGAGGACAGTACTAACGTCGGCTGTTGATATGGCCCCTAAGGACAGTGTTATCGCCGGCTGTTGATATGGCCCCTGAGGACAGTACTATCGCTAACTGTTGATATTGCCCCTTAGGACAGTACTAAAACTAGCAGCTGATATGGCCCCAAAGGACAGTACTAAAGCCAGCTGTTGATATTGCCCCTTAGGATAGTACTATCGCAAGATGTTGATAATAACCCTATGGATGTTTAAACGCTGGCTGTTGATATTTTCCATGAGGTCAGTTCTCACGCTAGCTGTTGATATTGTCCCTGAGGACAGTACTAACCCTAGCTGTTGATATGGCCCCTGATAGACATCTAGATAGTTTGCAGTTATCTAGATAAAACGTTAAAAATATCTAAATAGTTATGTAGCTACCTAGTGGCAAAAATAGAACACCACCATTCTGGCGATACTTAAATAACCCGTGTATTTATAAAGTACAAATACAATTATTCACTTGTGTACGTAATACGGTTGGTGAGTACATGCACCGGACTTGGACCACATGTGTCTCTAACATGTTTTTTCCAACCGAATTAGAGACACGTGCCCTTAATTCGACCGAATTATATTACGCGGTCCTAGTATTAACTTTCATATCATTCAACCCTGTCTTCAAGAAGTGAAAGCGGGGTTGGCTGGGGTATGAAATAAAACCTTAATTTTGGCTTTAAAAAGTGTATATTGTAAAATTAAAACATTTAATAGGTAATTGTAAACAGGTTATTGCATTATTTCAGTAAAACATGTTTTAAACGTGTTTTATTGTCAAAAATATCCATTATAAAATCCTGCTAATATAAGCTTTCCCATCGCTTAATGGTATTAAGGCGGGACCACGTAATGCGGGACACGTGTGCGAATTCTGACTCAAATACGGTTCCACAGATCACTTTGTATAGCACTGATCATGGGAGGTATATTACCTTTGATTTTCAATATATGTTTGCATATACTAATATCATTAAATGAACTAGTTTTCACTATCGGTTAAGAATGTCTTCAAGTGTGTACATGATTTCCTTATGTTGGTATCATTGGTATGTCTGATGCTTGGTGGTATTATATATGTCCTATTACAGTTATATGTTGCCTTTCACTTATAGAGATATAGTTAATTAATTGTCAATTAAAAGCCATGTCTCATTACTTTCCCGATTACAGAAAAAGTAGTCTCTGGTTCAAGAATCAATAACATTGTGATTAAACATGAATGTCGTATTTAATTATTTGTTTAGTTTTATTTATCTTTATGTATATATATATATATGAAAGTATGTATGTGTGAAAGTATGTATGTGTGTGTGTATGTGTGTATGTGTGTATGTGTGTGTGTGTGTAAGCGTGCGTGCGTCCGATATTTATATTTAGATATCGGTGGTACATTTTCAATTGCTTTTGTTTTCTATACTTAATTTTCGATTCGGTGGTTCCACTACTCCGCCGATAAAAGGCTATGGGTATTGTTTAACCACTCATAGGATATGTTGTCTGCTTTTTAATTGAGTCTTTCGGCTGTTACTTTTGATACGCAGGCTTCATAACCGCTGGAGCAACTAAATTCCATTTTGTTTATTTTGCTCTTCGGGGCATACAGTTTTATTAGATACTGGGACGGTTAAACGTATATACTATTATTTTATGAATATTGAGTTCTGCTATACCCGGCACTAGGGTGAGTGAGCAGTAGCTAGCATATTTCACTACCGTTCATGAACAGTCAGACCGAGACTGCAATATTGCATATGTATCGTGTTCTGTCGTTTCCAACGGTCTACTCTCATACTTTTTTAAGTTAAATAACGCAGCAGTCGCATACATGCGTCGACCATGACAATGCATTGTGTGATGGTATTATCACATAATGCGTACACGTCACATATTGCGTATTGAATTTGACGCATTATATTAATAATCATATTCACCTACTGTTTAAAAATAAATTTCTGTATACCGAATTTAGTTCAGTAGAAGGTATTAGTGCATAATTCCCTCCTGTACCAGACGATGCATATCAGTTTACAAAAGAAATAGGATGTCTCTGTCATCCGTTAATTTCTTTTTAAAACAGTAGTCAAATGTGAGTATACATACAGAGGAGAAGCCATATAAGCGACACAAAATAAGATATTCAGTTATTTTTCGGTTAAAAATATTTAGTGATAATGTCTAGATAATGAGAGAGATGTATATATTGTTCTTTAAGTTTCCGCATAGCACTAGTTACTCATTTTAGTAA
Source organism: Cyrtodaria siliqua (assembly GCA_037043455.1). NCBI lineage: Eukaryota > Metazoa > Mollusca > Bivalvia > Adapedonta > Hiatellidae > Cyrtodaria > Cyrtodaria siliqua. The sequence continues at coordinate 41,597 of JAWPHD010005559.1, read as the reverse complement.
AGTATAAGTTATTTGTGCCTAACTGACTCCTATACCACCCGATGTATATGTGTATACAGGAGAAATACCATTTTCTGATAAGAAAGGATATGAGTATATATGTCCATGGTTTTATGTATTAAAAAATTCTTGATAAGAACTTGTTTTCTAATTGTACTACCCATTACCCATTAATCGTGGAAATGTATGTGTATGCACTTTTTGACGTGTGTGAAGCTAATTCGTACTACGTTTCATAGTATCTTTCCCTAATAATTAACGGTCAATTAAAGCTCTCATTATGAAAAACAACATAAAGGTAGGGTAAACGAAAAGACAACTATGCATACACATACACACTGGTGAGAAACCGTTTAATATTAAATATCACAAGTTATGAATATATTGTCCCTTTCGCGTATCAAGGAAGTGACCTAATTAATTTAATTAACCGTTCAGGAGTTTACGGACGCTCGCTGTTGATAATGTCTTTAAGTACAGTACTGAAGCAATGGTAGATAGTAGGTGATATTTTCGCAGAGGTTAGTATTAACCGTATCAGGATTTTTTTTCACTGAGGACAATACTGACACATGATTTAAAAGAATAAAATTATTATATTAAAGCAGTTCATTAAAAACAAACTGTCGCTTAATTGCCCTACTTTCTTCTGGCGTTATAAACTACCAGCAGGTTAATGTTTGTATACAAGCATTCAATTTCTTACTTAAATATTGTGACTTGCGGAATACTCTTGTTATATTCTTAGTGATATTATCCAAGCATGTTCACATGTACAGGTGATCAACACATAAAGTAAGCAAACTATTCGGGAAGGGTGGGTGAATGCGGGTGGGGGTGGGGGGGGGGGGCGGGGGGGGGGGAATACTCTGCCCATCACTCTCGGATTTCATGTGCTGCATACACACTGGTGAGAAACCGTTTAAGATTAAATATCACAGGTTATGAATATATCGTCACGTTCGCGTATCATGGAAGTGACCGAAGTAATTTAGTTTGTCTTAAGAACTTTACTGACGCTATCTGTTTATATTGTCCTAGAGCACAGTACTGAAGCGATGGAATCTAGCAGGTGATATTATTGCAGAGTTTAGTACTGACTGTATCATTTTTTTGCCCTGAGGACAGTATTATCACATGATTTAAAACAATATAATTATTATATTAAAGCTGATCATTATTATATTAACGCTGATCATATAAAATAGCCTATTGCTTAATAGCATACCTTTCTTCTGGCTTTATAAGTTACCAGTAGGTTTTTATGCAAGCATTTGATCTCTTAAGTAAAGTGTGACTTGGTGAACATTATTGTTATATTCTTACTTCTTATTATTGTTAACCCTTTTGTGTTTGTGAAGTAGTTTGCTTTTATTATTACTTTTGCTTTCTTGCTTGTCTGTTTGCGTGTTTTGAGGATTACTGTGTTCTGTGAAAGCTGCAATTCCTATTCGATTTCTATACCTATTTCTATTATTTGAAGCATGGTCACATGTATAGGTGATTCACACATAACGTAAGCAAAATATTCGGGTGTGTTGTGGGAGGGTGGGGGAAAATACTCTGCCTCTGCCCACTATTGTCAGATTAGGGAATAGAGGCAGCATACTCGTGCACACCGGTGAGAAACCGTTTAAAATTAAATATATCACTTTCGCTCATCAAGGAAGTGACCAAAGCCGATAATTTTGCTCTCAGGACTATACCGACACTAGCTGTTCACATTGCCCCTGAGGACAGTAATAATGGTAACTGGCTGTAGATATTGCACCTGAGGAAAGTAGTCGATATTGCCCCTGAGAACAGTATAAACGACATCTGTCAATGGGGTCCTTAGTGAGGTCCTTAGTTACAAAACATTATCTATCAATTAAGTCCCAAGCAACAATTCAGGCGCCATCTGTCAATAAGGTCCATATACACAATACTGACGTCATCTGTCAATAAGGTACCTTTCAACAATACTGACGCCGTCTGTCAATTAGGTCCCTATAGACAATATGAACTCCATCTGTCAATAAGGTCTCTATGGACAATACCCACACCATCTGTCACTAATGTACCTGTACCCAATACACACTTCATTTATCAACAAGGTCCCTATGGACAATTATGACGCCATCTACCAATACGGTCTGTTTCAACAATACTTACGCCATGTGTCAATAAGGTCCATAAAGACAACACAGACTACGTCTGTCAACAGTAACGTCCATTCAGATCATACTGACGCCGTCTGTCAATAATGTCCCTATTGACAAAACAAACACCATCTGTCAATAAGGTCCCTTAAGACAATACTGACTCTATCTGCCAATAAGGTCCCTATCAACAATACTGACACCATCTCTCAAAAGGGTCCCAATAAAAAACTGATGCCACATGTCACTATGGTCCCTATTTGCTATATAAACGACATCTGTCAATAAGGTCCCTATGCACAATACAGACTCGATCTGTATAGACCACACTAACTCCATGTATCAATAACGTCGTTATTGACATAACAAGCACACTCTCTTAATAAGTTCCTGATAGAAAATACTGAGACTATCTGTCAATAAGGTCCCCGTCAACAAATATGGCAAAACAGTCAATAATGTCCATAAATACAATACTGACGCGATCTGTCAATCAGGTCTCTATCAACAATATTGACGCCATCTGTCGATAAGAAACCCTATCAAAAGTAATGACGCCACCTGTAAATATGGCCCGTATAGACCATACTGACGTCATCTGTCGATAACGTACTCCTATTAGAAATACTGACACTATCTGTCAAAAATATCCCTATAGACAGTGTGTACGTTATCTGTCAATACGGTCCTTATAGTCACTATAGGCACAATCCATCAATTGGGACCCTGTATGCAATATGAACTCTATCTGTCAATAAGCTTTCTTTAGACAATACCAACATCATCTGTCACTAAGGTACCTGTATCCAATACAAACTTCATTTGTTAACAATGTACCTATGTACAATAATGATGCCATCTATCAATAAGATACCTTTCAACAATAGTAACGCCATGCGTCAATATGCTCTCTATAGACAACACAGACTATGTCTGTCAATAACGAACCTACAGGCCATACTGACACCATCAGTCAATCTGTCAATAAGGTCCATGTTGACAAAACAAACACCATGTGTCAATAAGGTCCCTTAAGACAATAATGACTCTATCTGCCAAAAAGGTCCCTATTGACATCTCTCAATAAGGTCCCTATTGACAAATGAAACACCATTTCTTAGGAAATGCTGACTCTATCTGTCAATAAGGTCCCTATTTACATCTATCAATTAGGTCCCTATTGGCAAAACAAAAACCATCTGCTAATAAGGTCCCTTAAGAAAATAGTCACTCTATGTTTCATTAAGGTCCCTATTGACATCTGTCAGTAAGTTCCGTATTGACATCTGTCAATACGGTCTTTCCTATTGACAAAAAACACTATCCGTCAATAAGGTCCCTTAAGAAAATACTGACTCTATCAGCCAATAAGGTCCCAATCAACAATACTGGCATCATCTACAGAAAATAATGACACAATCTTTCAATAAGGTCCAAATAGAAAAAAAACTGATGCTACCTATTAAAATGGTCCCTATTTGAAATATAAACGACATATGTCAATAAGGTCCCTATAAACAATACAGATGGCATCTGTCAATAACGCCACTATGGACAAAACAGACGGCATCTATCAATAAGGTCCCTATAAACAGTACAGACGGCCTTTGTCAATAATGGCCCTATAGACAATATTGACGCCATCTGTCAATAAGGTCCCTATAGACAATACTGACGCCATGTGTCAATAAGGTCCCTGCGGACAATAAAGAGAGCATCTGTCAATAATGCCCCTACAAATAATACAGACGGCATCTGTCAATAAGCTCCCTATAGACAATACAGACGGCATCTACCAATAAAGTCCTAATAGACAATAAAGGGGCATCTGTCAATAAGGCCCCTATAGACAATACAGATGGCATCTGTCAGTAAGGTCATCCCTATAGACAATACAGACGCCATTTGATAATGCCCCAATGGACAATACAGACGACATCTTTCATTAAGTTCTTTATAGACATTACAGACGGCATCTTTCAATAAGGTCCCTATAGACAATACAGACGACATCTGTTAATAAGGTCCCTATAAACAGTACAGACTGCATCTGCCAATATTGCACCTGTAGACAATACAGACGCCATCTGTGACTAATGCCCCTACAGACGATACAAACGGCATCTGATATTAAGGTCCCTACAGACAATACAGCCGGCATGTGCCAATAAGGTCCCTATAGACAATACAGACGGCATATGTCAATAAGGTCCCTATAGACAGTACAGACGCCATCTGCCAATAAGGTCCCAATAGACAATACCGACAGCATCTGTCAATAATGCCCCTACAGACAATACAGACAGCATCTGTCAAAAAAGCCCCTTCATACAATAGAGACGGACTTGTCAATAAGGTCCCTACAGACAATACAGACGCCATCTATAAATAAGGTATTTATAGACAATACAGAAGGCATCTGTCAATAAGGTCCCTATGGACAATACAGACGGCATCTGTTAATAAGGTCCCTACAGTCAATACAGTTGGCATCTGTCAATAAGGTCCCTACAAACATTACAGACGGCATCTGTCAATAATGCACCTATGGGCAATATAGACGGCACCTGTCTCTAATGTCCCTACAGACAATACAGTCGGCATCTGTCAATAATGCACCTTTAGACAATACTGACGTATTCTGTCAATAAGGTCCCTATTCATAATACAGACATCATGTGTCAATAAGGTCCATTAAGACAGTACAGACGGCATCTGTCAATAAGGTCCCTATACATAATACAGGCGACATGTGTCAATAAGGTCCCTATAGACAGTACAGAAGGCACCTGTCAATAAGGTCCCTATAGACAATACAGACGACATCTCACATTAAGGTCCCTAAAGATAATACAGACGGCATGTGCCAATAAAGTCTCTATAGCCAATACAGACGGCATCTGTCAATAAGGTCCCTATACACAGTACAGACGGCATCTGCCAATAAGGTCGCAGTAGACAATACAGACGTCATCTGTTAATAAAACCCCTATAGACAATACAGACAGCATCTGCCAATAAGATCCCTATGGTCAACAGAGACGGCATCTGTCAATAATGCCCCTATGGACAATACAGACGGTATCTTTCTATAAGGTCTTTATAGACAATACAGACGGCATCTGTCAATAAGGTCCCTACAGACAATACAGTCGGCGTCTGTCAATAAGGTCCCTATAAACAGTGCAGACGGCATCTGTCAATAATGCACCTTTAGACAATACTGACGCATTCTGTCAATAAGGTCCCTATAGACAATACTTACGCCATCTATCAATAAGGTTCCTATAGACAATACACACGGCATCTGCCAATAAGGACCTTATTAACAGATGCCGTATGTATTGTCTATAGGGACGTTATTAACAGAAGCCGTCTGTATTGTCCATAGGACATTATTGACAGATGTCTTCTGTGTTGTCCATAGTGGCCTTATTGACAGATGCCGCCTATATTGTCTATTATGACCTTATTGACAGATGCCGTCTGTATTGTCTATAGGGAATTTATTGAAAGATGCCGTATGTATTATCTGTAGCGGCATTATTGACAGATGCCGTCTGTACTGTTTATAGGGACCTTATTGATAGATGGAGTAAGTATTGTCTATAGGGACCTTATTGACAGATGCCGTCTGTATTTTCTATAGGGACGTTATTGACAGATGTCGTCTAGTGTATTGTTTATAAGGGCCTTATTGACACATGCCGTCTAAATTGTCTGTAGAGGCATTATTGACAGATGCTGTCTGTATTGTCTATAGGTACCTTATTGACAGATGGCGTCTATATTGTCTATAGGGACACTATTGACAGAATGTGTCAGTATTGTCTGTAGGTGCATTATCGACAGATGCCGTCTGTACTGTTTATAGGGACCTTATTGACAAATATTGACTGTATTGTCTGTAGAGACCTTATTGACTGATGCCTTCTGTATTGTCTATAGGGACCTTATTGACAAATGCCTTGTGTATTGTCTATAGGAACCTTTGTAATAGATGGCGTAAGTATTGTCTATAGGGACCTTATTGACAGAATGCGTCAGTATTGTCTAAAGGCGCATTATTGACAGATGCCGTATGTACTGTTTATAGGGACCTTATTGACAGATGCCGACTGCATTGTCTGTAGGGACCTTATTGACAGATGTCGTCTGTATTGTCTATAGGAACTTTATTGACGATAGGGGCATTAATGACAGATGCCGTATGTACCTTTTGTAGGGACTTTATTGACAGACGCCGTCTGTACTGTATATAGGGACCTTATTGACAGATGCCGTCTGTATTGTCTATAAGGAGCTTATTGACAGATGCCATCTGCATTGTCTGTAGGGACCTTATTGACAGATGCCGTCTGTATTGTATGTAGGGTCATTATTGACAGATGCTGTCTGTATTATCTATAGGGGCATTATTGACAGATGCAGTCTGTACTGTTTATAGGGAATGTATTAACAGATGCCGTCTGTATTGTCTATAGGGACCTTATTGGCAGATGCCGTCTGTATTGTCTATAAAAACCCTTATTGAAAGATGCCGTCTGTATTGTTAATCGAGGCATTATCAGATGGCGTTTGTATTGTCTATAGGGACCTTATTGACAGAATGCGTCAGTATTGTCTAAAGGCGCATTATTGACAGATGCGGTATGTACTGTTTATAGGGACCTTATTGACATATGCCGACTGTATTGTCTGTAGGGACCTTATTGACAGATGTCGGCTGTATTGTCCTATAGGAACTTTATTGACGAATGCCGTCTGTATTAGTCTATAAAGACCTTATTGAAGAATGCTGTCTGTATTGTCCAAAGGGGCATTATTGACAGATGCCGTCTCTGTTGTCCATAGGGACCTTCTTGACAGATGCCGTCTGTATTGTCTATAGGATCTTATTGACAAATGACACCTGTATTGTCGATAGGGACCTTATTGAAAGATGCCGTCTGTATTGTCTTTTGGGACTTTATTGGCTGATGGCGGCAGTATTGGCTATAGATTATGTACGTCTGTACTGTTTATAGGGACCTTTTTGACAGATACCGTCTGTATTGTCTATAGGGACCTTATTGGCACATGCCGTCGGTATTGTCTGTAGGGACCTTCATGTCAGATGCCGTCTGTATTGTCTATAGGGACCTTATTGACAGATGACGTCTGTATTGTCTGTAGGGGCATTAGTGACAGATTGCTTCTATATTGTCGATAGGGGCATTAATGACAGATGCCGTATGTACCTTTTGTAGGGACTTTATTGACAGATGCCGTCTGTACTGTCTATAGGGACCTTATTGACAGATGCCGTCTGTATTGTCTATAATGAGCTTATTGGCAGATGCCATCTGCATTGTCTGTAGGGCTCTATTGACAGATGCTGTCTGTATTATCTATAGGGGCATTATTGACAGATGCAGTCTGTACTGTTTATAGGGAATTTATTAACAGATGCCGTCTGTATTGTCTATAGTGACCTTATTGGCCGATGCCGTCTGTATTGTCTATAAAGACCTTATTGAAAGATGCCGTCTGTATTGTCCATCGGGCATTATCAGATGGCGTCTGTATTGTCTATAGGGATGACCTTATTGACAGATGCCGTCTGTATTGTCTATAAGGAGCTTATTGACAGATGACATCTGCATTGTCTGTAGGGACTTTATTGACAGATGCCGTCTGTATTGTATGTAGGGTCATTATTGACAGATGCTGTCTGTATTATCTATAGGGGCATTATTGACAGATGCAGTCTGTACTGTTTATAGGGAATTTATTAACAGATGCCGTCTGTATTGTCTATAGGGACCTTAGTGGCAGATGCCGTCTGTATTGTCTATAAAGACCTGATTGAAAGATGCCGTCTGTATTGTCCATCGGGGCATTATCAGATGGCGTCTGTATTGTCTATAGGGACCTTATTGACAGAATGCGTCAGTATTGTCTAAAGGCGCATTATTGACAGATGCCGTATGTACTGTTTATAGGGACCTTATTTACAGATGCCAACTGTATTGTCTGTAAGGACCTTATTGACAGATGTCGTCTGTATTGTCTATAGGAACTCTATTGACGAATGCCGTCTGTATTGTCTATAAAGACCTTATTGAAAGATGCTGTCTGTATTGTCCAAAGGGGCATTATTGACAGATGCCGTCTCTGTTGTCCATAGGGACCTTCTTGACAGATGCCGTCTGTATTGTCTATAGGGATCTTATTGACAAATGACACCTGTATTGTCGATAGGGACCTTATTGACAGATGCCGTCTGTATTGTCTTTTGGGACTTTATTGGCTGATGGAGGCAGTATTGGCTATAGGATTATGTACCGTCTGTACTGTTTATAGGGACCTTATTGACAGATACCGTCTGTATTGTCTATAGGGACCTTATTGGCACATGCCGTCTGTATTGTCTGTAGGGACCTTCATGTCAGATGCCGTCTGTATTGTCTATAGGGACCTTATTGACAGATGACGTCTGTATTGTCTGTAGGGGCATTAGTGACAGATTGCTTCTGTATTGTCGATAGGGGCATTAATGACAGATGCCGTATGTACCTTTTGTAGGGACTTTATTGACAGATGCCGTCTGTACTGTCTATAGGGACCTTATTGACAGATGCCGTCTGTATTGTCTATAAGGAGCTTATTGACAGATGCCATCTGCATTGTCTGTAGGGACCTTATTGACAGATGCCGTCTGTATTGTATGTAGGGTCATTATTGACAGATGCTGTCTGTCTTATCTATAGGGGCATTATTGACAGATGCAGTCTGTACTGTTTATAGGGAATTTATTAACAGATGCAGTCTGTATTGTCTATAGGGACCTTATTGGAAAATGCCGTCTGTATTGTCTATAAAGACCTTATTGAAAGATGTATTGTCCATCGGGGCATTATCAGATGGCGTCTGTATTGTCTATAGGGATGACCTTATTGACAGATGCCGTCTGTATTGTCTATAGAAGGACCTTATTGATAGATGCCGTCTGTATTGTCTATAGGGAGCTTATTGACATATGCTGTCTGTATTGTCTGTATGGGCATTATTGACAGATGCTCTCTTTATTTTCCGCAGGGACCTTATTGACAGATGGCGTCAGTATTGTCTATAGGGACCTTATTGACAGATGGCGTCAATATTGTCTATAGGGGCATTATTGACAAAGGCCGTCTGTACTGTTTATAGGGACCTTATTGATAAAGGCCGTCTGTTTTGTCAATAGTGGCGTTATTGACAGATGTCATCTGTATTGTATATAGCGACCTTATTGACAGATTTCGTTTATATTTCAAATAGGGACCATTTTGACAGGTAGCATAAGTTTTTTTCTATTGGGACCTTATTGAAAGATTGTGTCATTATTATCTGTAGGTACCTTACTGACAGATGATGCCGCCAGTATTGTTGATTGGGACCTTATTGGCTGATAGAGTCAGTATTTTCTTAAGGGACCTTATTGACGGATAGTTTTTTTGTCAATAGGGAAGACCGTATTGACAGATGTTAATACGGAACTTATTGACATATGTCAATAGGGACCTTAATGACACATAGAGCGACTATTTTCTTAAGGGACCTTATTAGCAGATGGTTTTTGTTTTGCCAATAGGGACCTAATTGACAGATGTCAATAAGGACCTTATTAACAGATACAGTCAGCATTTCCTAAAAAAATGATGTTTCTTTTGTCAATAGGGACCTTATTGAGAGATGTCAGTAGGGATCTTTTTGGCAGATAGAGTCATTATTTTCTTAAGAGACCTTATTGACACACGGTGTTTGTTTTGTCAACATGGACCTTATTGACAGATTGACAGATGGCGTCAGGATGGTCTGTATGTTCGTTATGGACAGACATAGTCTGTGTTGTCTATAGAGAGCATATTGACGCAAGGCGTAAATATTGTTGAAAGGGATCTTATTGATAGATGGCGTCTTTATTGTACATAGGTACATTGTTGACAAATGAAGTTTGTATTGGATACAGGTACCTTAGTGACAGATGATGTTGTTATTGTCCAAAGAAACAATATCAAATACAATATCAACAGCTAGTGGTAGTACTGTCCTTCGAGGCATTATCAACAGCCAGCGTTAGTACTGCCGTCATTGGTATAATCAACAGCCAGCGTTAATACTGGCCCCAGGGGCAATATCAATACAGTGAGCGTTATTATTGTTCTAAGGGGAGTATCGACATCTAGCGTTAGTACTGCCTTCAGGGGCAATCTCAATATATATCGTTAGTATTTGCCTCATTGGCAATATTAACAGCCAGAGTTAGTACTATCCTCATGGACACTGTTAACAGCCAGCGTTATTAATGTCCTCAGGGGAAGTATAAACAGCCAGCGTTAGTACTGTTCTTAGGGGCAATATCAACAGCCACCGTTAGTACTGTCCTAAGGGGCAACATCAATATCCAGTGTGAGTAATGTCCACAGGGTCAAAATCAACAGCTATCGTTAGTACTGTTCTCAGGGGCAATATCAACAGATAACGTTAGTACTGTCCAAAGGGAGAGGGGTTCAAATCATTCGCTGTTGTTCAAGCCCCTCCTGTCAATAATGCCCCGACGAAGCTCCAGCTGTCAATTATGCCCCTAAATGGCGTTACACAGCAAAAGGGACGCAACACGTATATACTGCGAGTTTATTGTGAAAACGCCATTTATAAGAGATTAAGGGGAGGAAGTTTTGTATTGTAATCGTTTAGTTGAAGCACACGTCGATATTGAAAAAAACACATGCTATGGTGTTAGAGTTATAAAAAAGATTAGATGTATATGTTTCTTATATTTTGCCACTATCTACACGCAATTTCATTTATTATGTGCAATTCTGTTGACGAATAACCGATTACCACGTGTATAGCTCTCCCTGCACACGGACCTATGATTTACACACACCTCCTTCTGAGGATGGCATACTTTCATAGTAGCCTTACCAGAGGAAATCGAACCTGTGACGTCTTGGACGAGAGGCAAGTATGACCAAGTATGCTAACCACTCATCCACCACAACAATATGACTGGAAGAAATTGTTATTTTCAATAGACAGGTTGAAGGAAATAAACATAAAAAAGACAACAAAAAAAGAAAAACAAATCAGAATTATTTTTTTTTGTTATATTATATTTCTGTTTAGAATAGACATGTATACAAACATCAAAACATATTTAAAAAAATAATAAAAACCGTACACCAAAAACAATCCTACCCAAAATTCCTACCCCATTGCTATGGTCTCTTACATGGTGTATGCTTGTTTTTGACTATGGTCTCTTACACGGCGTCGAATTGTTTTTCACTATGGTCTCTTACATGGGGTAGGATTGTTTCTGGTGTACAGTTTTTCATTTATTGATATGCTCTGATGTTGTGCTCTGCTGTTGTACATGTCTACTACAGTCTCTTACATGGGGTAGGAATTTTGGTGTACAGTTTTGCAATTATTTGATATGTTTTGATATTTGTATAAAAGTCTAGACAAAAACAAACAATCAGATTTTTTGATTTTTTTAAGATCTTTTTGTTTTTAAAGATATTTTTAGGTCCAAACGCGTTCCTTCAACCTTTGTTTCAATACCATTATTTTAGTTACAATTGATTGCAAATCGGGTCCTGATATGGTCTGGATGTCGTGTTCTAAGGTGGATATAATATATCGGCATGGAATGTCTTCGATTCCTAGCACACATTCTCTAATTCACAAAAAGCGGAGTATACATCTGTCATGATGCTATGCATAACGTTCACGCAATAACTTTCACGCACAGTGCCGTAACCAGACATAAACTGACACCGAGGCAAAGAAATATATTGGGTGAGAAGTGGGTCGTGGGTCGGGGAGGGCAAGGGCGGATCCGGGGGATATAGGTGCACCAGGCTAAAATCTGAAAAGTAACAATTATATGCATATAGTAAGCTTTTGTTGGTTGGAGTGTACAGGTTGTAGTGTGGAGGGTCTAGGGGCGGGTCCAGTGCGGGCTTCGGGAGCACCCCTACCTAAAATCTAAAACGTATGTACTTTGATTGTTCTTTGGTTGTTAGTTAGGCAGTGGGGTGGGGTGGGGGCATGGGCGGATCCAGTTTGCATAAATCCATTAAATAAAGTCTTCTTACTTTAGAAAAAATCTGGGGAGCATGCACCCTCCTCAGGGGCAGATAAAGGATTTGACATTGGGGGTGGAGCGCAAGTTAAAAAAAACAAGTTATAACCAAAACACACGCACTCACGCACGCACTCAAGTTAAGGGGTGATTCGCAACTTTAAAAAACACTATTTACAGCCAATCCACAACCACTGCCCCCTCCCCCCAAAAAACACAAACAACACTCAACAGCAACAACAACAAAAAGCACAAAGCACAAAACAACAACTATTTTTGTCACATAACGCGTACAAGTCACATATTGCATATTAAGTTTTGACGCATTATATGAATAATCACATTCGCCTCCTATTTAAAAAATAATTAGGAAGCAGTAACGGCTTAGGAAATAAACAGTAGGCGAATGTGAGAATACATACAGGGGAGAAGCCATATAAATCAAATATATTAAGCCATTCTGTTATATTTCGTTTAATAATAGCAAGTGATAATGTCTAGGTGATGTGAGAGATATCCTGATAAGAGAAATACGATGTCTCTGTCATCTGTTAACTTTCATTTTGTTCCCCGTGAGGTTGCGGGGTAGACCCCCCCCCCCCCCCACTCCCCCGCCACCACCAGCCCCCACACACCTTCATATTCATTTTGTCATTTTTTATCATGCCCATCATGACTCCGCGTATGCAAACGGGGAAACGTGGCTCCATCGTAAATGGAGTTTCTATTATAGAATTTGCAGCAATTCTGCAGTTTTGCAGGTAAGAAGGTTCTAGGCCCAATCTTCATATTTTATCTTGATGTAAATGGAGGATGAGCCTGGCACGTTCGTTCCTGTTAGGCGCCATATAAACTTTCATGTGTTGTTGCTCCTTAAAACACAAATCAATTCAATTAACTTTTTTTAAACAGTAGTCGAATGTGAGTATGCATACAGGAGAGAAGCCATATAAGCTACATACATTACGATATTAGGCGATGTGAGAGATGTTTCTATTGTCCTTTAATTTTCCGAATATGCCTAGTTACTCATTTTAGCAAAGTAGAAGTTACTAGTGCTAATTAACTGCTTTACCAGCCGCAATTACGCATTAATCGTGGATATGAATGTGTATGCTCTTTTTTAATTCAAATTTCCTAAGCAGTTACTACTTTCTAATTAGAAGTAGAAGTAACTAGTGCCTAGGAATTAACTGAACTATTAGCCGATACATTGAGTATACAGGAGAAATACCATATTATACCATTTAACGAAATAAAAACTTAATACATGTGACTTATTTGGATTTTATCCTGCATGAATACACACATTCGCCTACTGTTTAAAATAATTACATTTAAAGGGTGTTAGAGACATCTCTCACATCGCCTAGATATTACCACTTACTATTTTTAAAAAAACAAAACTGTCTTTTAGCTTAATTATCACCTCTTCCTTCTACAATGTACCAGTCGGTTTATTTGCAAGAACACGATTTATTAATAACATGTGAATTGATGAATACTATTGGTATATTATTTGTTACCTTATCAAACCATGTACAAATGCATAGGGAATCTGCATATTATATAAGAACAATGTTCGTGTGGGGTGTGTGTTGTGGGGGTTGCGGGGAGGGACATACTCTACCCACCCCTTTCAGATTAGGGGAGAGGTGCTGTCCCCGCTGTTCCTAATTATAGATACTGCACACGGTCTAGTCTAATTATCATGGCAGCATCGTTTCCGAGGAAAGCTCCATGGGCATTTTGCCTCATTAACACAGAAATTCAAAGAGATATGCCATGAGCATATATAAGGTATGACTCTTCCTACATGGGACTGGTCTACGTCTTAACATTTCCTTCGAAGGATGGCATAAGATGCACAGTACCTTGCCCGAATAAGGAGAGGTCATTTGCCCAAAACCCTCACTCGGAAAAAAACATTGCTTGCAATTGTTAGGGTAAGCGAAATGACAAGTGTGCGTACACACTGGTGAGAAACCGTTTAAGGTACAATATCAGAGTTTATGAATATATCGTCCCTTTCGCGTATCAATCAATTCACCTAAGCAGTTTATTATGTCCCTCAGAACTGTACTGACGCTAGCCGTATTGATAGTGTCCTTGACGACAGTACTGAACCCAGAGAAGCTGGCAGGTGATATTTTCACAAAGATTAGTATTGACTGTATCCGTTTATTGTTTCGCTGAGGACTGTACTGACACACGATTTAAAAGAACCTTATTACATTAAAGCAGACCATTTCTAAAAATAAAAACATCCTTAAGTTTAAATACCACACATTTTTCTGTCATTATAAAGTACCAGTAGCTTTATATGCAAGAACATTATGTCTTAGTACAATGTGACTTGATTAATACTTTTGGTATATTCTAGCACCGAGAATAGTAGCTCTTATGGTGCATACGTACAATAGAGTTACTGTGATGCCCTTTTAGAATAAGTAGGTATCAGGGTCGACCATATCAAGACAGGTTCTTGAAGAGATCAAGCAATGCATGCATAAACAGCCGCCATACAGCAATAGATTAAACGTTAACAGCCAAGCGTGCATGCATAAAACTCACCAAAGAGAAGATTACCTCATCGATCTAGACATTTTCGTACGACTAGTTAATGTTTTTCAGGTGAATATCTCTGGAATTTTTACATTTCGACATATCTCGCGCTGACACGTATTCTGTGTTTTGAAACTTAAACCCGAACACAGCTAACACAAATCGATAACGTTAACAGGCAAACGTCAGATATGTGAGTAGGTTGAGTTTCCAAGTACGAAACAAGACGAGGTGCGGGGAATATACTCTGTCCACCCGTCTCAGGTTATGGGGAGAGATGCTAGCCCACTGTTCTTTTTTTTTAAACTACACACATTCATTTCTGATTATCATGACAGCCGCTTTTGATGAATGACCGTTCACTATTCAGGCAAGGTACATGTACTGTGAAACTGCCATCCTTCGAAGGGGATGTTAAGCCGTTGACCAGGCCTATGTACAGGAAGGTCCACACCCTATATAATTATGTTCCTTACACATTTTGCTGTAATTCTGTGTTAATCAGTGACAACATGCCAGCAAAGCATTCCTCGGAAACGAACTCACTTGGGGGAAAAACATTGCTTGCAAACAGGTAGGGTAAACGAAAAGACAAGTATGCATACACACTGGTGAGAAACCGTTTAAGGATATGACTATATTGTCCCTTTGGTCTTTCAAGGAAGTGACCTAAGCAATTTATTTTGTCCTTCAAGACTTTAGTGACGCTAGTTCTTGAAATTGTCCTTGAGGACAGTACAAAAGCCATGGAAGCCAGTAGGTGATATTTTCGTAGAGTTTAGTAGTACTGACTGTATTCGTTTTAGGACAGGACTAACGCTAGCCGGCGATATTGCCCCTGAGGACAGTACTAAAGCTAGCTGTTGATACTGCCTCTGAGGACAGTACTAACGCTAGCTGTTGACATTGCCCCTGAGGACAGGACTAACGCTACCTGTTGATATTGACTTGTGGACGGTACTAACTCTAGCTGTTGATAGTATCCCTATAAGACGCTGGCTGTTGATATTGTTCATGTGGATGTTAAAGACAATAACTGTTGATATTGTAGTTCTACAGCTAGCTCTTGATAACGCCCCCGAGGACATTACTAACCATAACTGTTGGTATTACACTTAGGACAATACAAACGCTGGCTGTTGATATTGCCCTTGAGGACAATACCAACGCAGGCAGTTGATATTGCCTTTGAGGACAGTACTAACGCTAGCTGCTGATATTGCCTCTGAGGACGGTACTTACGGTAGCAGTGGATATTGCCTCTGGAAAGCGGTACTAACGCTTTATGTTGAAATTGGCACAGAAGACAGTATATACGCTACCTGTTGATATTTACCTTTAGGGCAGAAATATAAGTGGCTATTGATATTGCCAATGAGGACAGTGTTAAAGCTAGCTGTTGATATTTGCCATGAGGACAAAACTAACGCTAGCTGTTGATATTGACCCTAGGGACAGTACTAACGCTAGCTGTGGATATAGCCCATTATGACAGTCTTAACGCTACCTGTTGATACTGCTCATGAGCACATTACTAACTCTGGCTTTTGATTTTGACACTGAGGACAATACTAACGCAGGCTGTTGATATTGTCCCTGAGGACATTACTTACGCTGGCTGTTGATATTGCCCATTAGGACAGTTCTAACGCTGGCTGTTGATGTTGCCCCTTTGGACAGTACTAACGTTAGCTGTTGATATTGCCCCTGAGAACAGTACTAACGATAGCTGTTGATTTTGACCCTGTGGACATTACTCACACTGGATATTGATGTTGCCCCTTAGGACAGTACTAACGGTGGCTGTTGATATTGCCCCTAAGAACAGTACTAACGCTGGCTGTTTATACTTCCCCTGAGGACATTAATAACGCTGGCTGTTAACAGTGTCCATGAGGACAGTACTAACTCGGGCTGTTGATATTACCAATGAGGCAAATACTAACGATATATATTGAGATTGCCCCTGAAGGCAGTACTAACGCTAGATGTCGATATTCCCCTTAGAACAATAATAAAGCTCACTGTATTGATATTGCCCCTGGGGCCAGTTTTAATGCTGGCTGTTGATATTGCCAATGACGGCAGTACTAACGCTGGCTGTTGATATTGCCTCGGAGGACAGTACTACCACTAGCTGTTGATATTGTATTTGAGGACAGTACTAATGTTACCCGTTGATGTTGCCTCTGAGGACAGTACTGACGCTCATCATAGTATCTCTATGGTGGTTAAAACAAAGGCTGATGATAGTGCACATGTGGATGTTAAAGACACTAGCTGTTTGTTTCCATATGGACAGTACATATGCTAGCTGTTGATACCTGTGCATGTTACTGACTAGCTGTTGATATTGCATCTGAGGATAGTTCGAACACTACGTGTGATAGTGCCCCTGAGGACATTATTAACGCTAGCTGTTGATAATTCACCTTAGGACTGTACTTACGCTATCTGTTGATATTGCCACTGAGGACAGTAGTTGTTGGTATTGCACTTCAGAACATTACTAACGCTGGCTGTTGATATTACAACTGAGCACCATACTAACGCAGGCTGTTGATAATGCACCTTAGGAGAGTACTAACGCTAGCTGTTGATATTGCCACTGAGGACAGTACTTACGTTAGTTGTTGGTATAGCACTTCAGGACAGTACTAACGCTTGCTGTTGATATTGCCACTGAGGACCATACTAACGTAGACTGTTGATATTGAGGACAGTACTAATCCTAGCTGTTGATATGACCCCTGAGGATAGTACTAACACCAGCTGCTGATATTGCCCCTTAAGATAGTACGAACGCTAGCTGTTGATATTGCCCCTGAGGACAGTACTAAACCTAGCTGTTGATATGGCCCCTGAGGACAGTACTAACACCAGCTGTTGATATTGACCCTTAGGACAGTACTATCGCTAGCTGCTGATATTGCCCATGATGACAGTACTAAACCTAGCTGTTGATATTGCCCCTGAGGACAGTACTAAAACTAGATGTTGATATGGCCCCTGAGGACAGTACTAACGGCAGCTGTTGATATTGCCCCTTAAGATGGTACTAACGCTAGCTGTTGACATTGCCCCTAAGGACAGTACTAACGCCAGCTGTTGATATTGCCCCTTAGCATAGTCCTAAACTTAGCCGCTGGTATTGCACCTTAGAACAGTAATAACGCTGGCTGTTGATATGCCCCTGAGGATAGTACTAATTATAGATGTTGATACTGCCCCTTTGGATATTATTAAGCTGTTGATATTGCCCCTGAGGAGAGTACTAAATGTAGCTATGATATTGTCCCTAAGGACAGTAATAACCCTAGCTGTTGATATGGCCCCTGAGAACTTTACTATCGATAACTGCTTATATTGCCCCTACGGACAGTATTAAACCAAGCTGTTGATATGGCCCCAGAGGACAGTACTAACGTCAGCTGTTGATATTGCCCCTTAGATAGAACTAACCCTAGCTGTTGATATTGCCCCTGAGGACATAAATAAACCTAGCTGTTGATATAGCCCCTGAGGACAGTACTAACACAAGGTGTTGATATTGGCCCTTAGGACAGTACTATCGCTAGCTGTTGATATTGCTCCTAGGGACAGTACTAAAACTAGCTGTTGATATGGCCCCAGAGGACAGTACTAACGCCAGCCGATATTGACCTGTAGGATAGTACTAAAAGTAAGTATAACCTTAGCTGTTGATAATGCCCCTTAGAACAATATTAACGCTAGATGTTAGTTTAAACATATTTATTTTACATCGATTGTAACGAAAGCTCAATGAACTTATTTGAATCACTCTCGATGTCTTCCTGGGTAGAACCAGTATTAAGCAATGCAGATAAAGTGTCTAGCTCAGAGACACAACGCATATGGCAATGGCGGGAATCGAACCCACGACTTTTGGATCATGGGTCCAACGCTCTACCACTAGACCACAGCGCAAACGCTAGATGTTGATATGGCCCCTGAGGATAGTACTAATTCTAGCTGTTTATATTGCCCCTAAGGACATTACTAAGCTGTTGATATTGCCCCTGAGGACAGTTATAACGCCAGCTGTTGATATTGCCCCTTGAGATAGTACTAACGCTAGCTGTTGGTATTGACCCTAAGGACAGTACTAACGCCAGCTGTTGATATTTCCCCTTAGGATAGTCCTAAACCTAGCCGTTGATATTGCCCCTTAGAACAATAATAACGCTGTTGATATGGCCCCTGAGGATAGTACTAATTCTATGTTTTGATATTGCCCCTTAGGACATTATTAAGCTGTTGATATTGCCCCTGAGGAGAGTAATAAAAGTAGCTGTTGGTATTGCCCCTAAGAACAGTAATAACGCTAGCTGTTAATATGGACCCTGCGGAATTTACTATCGCTAGCAGCTGATATTGCCCGTAGGGACAGGACTAAAACTAGCTGTTGATATGGCCACATAGGACAGTATTAACGTCAGCTGTTGATATTGTCCCTTAAGATAGAACTTACCCTAGCTGTTCATATTGCCCCTGAGGACAGTAATAAACCTAGCTGTTGATATAGCCCGAGAACAGTACTATCGCTAGCTGTTGATACTGCCCCTAGGGACGGTACTAAAACTAGCTGTTGATATGGCCCCAGAGGACAGTACTAAACCTAGCTGTTTATATTGCCTATGAGGACAGTACTAACGCCAGCTGCTGATATTGCCCCTGAGGACAGTACTAACGCCAGCTGTTGATATTGCCCCTTATGATAGTACTAACGCTAGCTGTTGATATTTCCCCTGAGGACAGTACTAAACCTAGCTGTTGATATGGCCCTTGACGACAGTATTAATACCAGCTGTTGATATTGACCCTTAAGACAGTACTATCGCTAGCTGCTGATATTGCCTCTAAAGACGGTACTAAACCTAACTGTTGATATGGCCCCTGAGGACAGTACTAATGCCAGCTGTTGATATTGCCCCTTAAGTGGTACTAACGCTAGCAGTTGATATTGCCCCTAAGTACAGTACTAACGCCAGCTGTTGATATTGCCCCTTAGGATAGTCCTAAACCTAGCCGCTGATATTGCCCCATTAGAACAGTAATAACGCTAGCTGTTGATATGGCCCCTCAGGATAAATCTAGGTGATGATATTGCCCCTCAGTATATTATTAAGCTGCTGATATTGCCCTTGAGGACAGTATTAACGTAGCTATGCTATTGTCCCTAAGAACAGTAATAACTCTAGCTGTTGATATGGCCCCTAAGGACTTTACTATCGATAGCTGCTGATATTGCCCCTAGGGACAGTACTAACGTCAGCTGTTGATATTGCCCCTTAAGACTAACCCTAGCTGTTGATATTGCCCCTGAAACCTAGCTGTTCATATAGCCCCTGAGGACAGTACTAACACCAGCTGTTGATACTGGCCCTTAGGACAGTACTATCGCTAGCTCTTGATACTGCTCCCAGGGACGGTACTAAAACTAGCTGTTCATATGACCCCAGAGGACAGTTCTAACGCCAGCTGATATTGCCCTTTAGGATAATACTTAAAGTAAGTATAACCTTAGCTGTTGATAATGCTCTGAGAAAAATATGAACGCTAGATGTTGATATGGCCCTTAGAACAGTAATAACGCTAGCTGTTGATATGGCCTCTGAGGATAGTACTAATTCTAGCTGTTTATATTGCCCCTAAGGACATTACTAAGCTGTTGATATTGCTCCTGAGGACAGTAATTACGCCAGCTGTTGATATTGCCCCTTAAGATAGTACTAACGCTAGCTGTTGATATTGACCCTAAGGACAGTACTAACGCCAGCTGTTGATATTGCCCCTTAAGACAGTACGAACGCTAGCTGTTGATATTGCCCCTGAGGACAGTACTAAACCTAGCTGTTGATATGGCCCCTGAGGACAGTACTAAAATCAGCTGTTGATATTGACCCTTAGGACAGTACTATCGCTAGCTGCTGATATTGCCCCTGAGGACAGTAATAAACTTAGCTGTTGGTATAGCCCCTGAGGACAGTACTAACACCAGCTGTTGATATTGGCCCTTAGGACAGTACTATCGCTAGCTGTTGATATTGCCCCTTGGGACGGTACTAAAACTAGCTGTTGATATGGCCCCAGAGGACAGTACTAACGCCAGCTGATATTGCCCTGTATAACCTTAGCTGTTGATAATGCACCTTAGAACAATATTAACACTAAATGTTGATATGGCCGTTAGAACAGTAATAACCTAGCTGTTGATATGGCCCCTGAGGATAGTACTAATTCTGGCTGTTGATATTGCCCCTAAGAACAGTAATAACGCTAGCTGTTAATATGGACTCTGAGGATTTTACTATCGCTATCTGCTGATATTGCTCCTAGGGACAGGACTAAAACTAGCTGTTGATATGGCCACAGAGGACAGTACTAAACCTAGCTGTTTATATGGCCTCTGAGGACAGTACTATCGCCAGCTGCTGATATTGCTCCTAAGGACAGTACTAAAGCCAGCTGTTGATATTGACCGGTAGGACAGTACTATCGCTAGCTGCTGATATTGCCCCTTAGGACAGTACTAAAACTGTAGTAGATATGGACCCAGAGTACAGTACTAACGCTGGCTGTTGATATTGCCACTGAGGACAATACCAACGCAGGCAGTTGATATTGCCATTGAGAACAGTACTAACGCCAACTGCTGATATTGCCCCTAAGGACGGTACACACGCCAGCTGTTGATACTGCCCCTATGGACGGTATTAAAACTAGCTGTTGATATGGCCACAGAGGACACTACTAACGTCAGCTGTTGATATTGTCCCTTAAGATATAACTAACCCTAGCTGTTGATATTGCTCCTGGGGACAGTAATAAACCTAGCTGTTGATATAGCACCTGAGGACAGTATTAACGCCATCTGTCGATATTGGCCCTTAGCACAGTACTATCGCTAGCTGTTGATACTGCCCCTTAGAATAGTACTATCGCTAGATTTAGATAATATCCCTATGGATGTTTAAACTCTGGCTGTTGATATTCCCATGAGGACAGTTCTTACGTCAGCTGTTGATATTGCCCATGAGGACAGTACTAATGCTAGCTGATGATATTGGCCCTGAGGACACTACTTACGCCAGCTGTTGATATTGCCCATTAGGACAGTACTAACGACAGCTGTTGATATTGGCCCTGAGGACACTACTTACGCCAGCTGTTGATATTGCCCCTAAGGACAGTACTAACGTTGGCTGTTGATATGGCCCCTGATGACAGTGTTATCGCTGGCTGTTGATATGGCCCCTGAGGACTGTATTATCGCTAGCTGTTGATATTGCCCCTTAGGACAGTACTAAAACTAGCAGTTGATATAGCCCCAGAGGACAGTACTAACGCCAGCTGTTGCTATTGCCCCGTAGCAGAGTACTATCGCTAGATGTCGATAATATCCCTTCGGATGTTTAAACGCTGGCTGTTGATATTTTCCCAGAGGTCAGTTCTTACGCTAGCTGTTGATATTGCCCCTGAAGACAGTACTAACTCTAGCTGTTGATATGGACCCTGATAGACATCTAGATATTTTGTAGTTATCTAGATAAACCGTTAAAAATATCTAGATAGTTATGTAGCTACCTAGTGACAAAAATAGAATACCACCATTCTGGTGATACTTAAATAACTCGTGTATTTATAAAGCACAAATACAATTATTCACTTGTGTACGTAATACGGTTGTTGAGTACATGCACCGCACCTGGACCACATGTGTCCCTAATATGTTTTTCCAATGAATTAGACACGTGT
Organism: Cyrtodaria siliqua; assembly: GCA_037043455.1. Taxonomy (NCBI): domain Eukaryota; kingdom Metazoa; phylum Mollusca; class Bivalvia; order Adapedonta; family Hiatellidae; genus Cyrtodaria; species Cyrtodaria siliqua. The sequence goes on along the minus strand of JAWPHD010005559.1, from coordinate 18,995 downwards.
CCTTAATTCGACCGAATTACATTACGCGGTCCGAGTATTAACTTTCATACCCATCTAACCCCGTCTCCAAGAAGTGAAAGCGAGGTTGGCTGGGGTATGGAATAAAACCTTAATTTTGGCTTTAAAAAAGTGTATATTGTAAAATTAAAACATTTAATAGGTAATTGTAAACATGTTATTGCGTTATTTCAGTAAAACATGTTTTTAAACGTGTTTTATTGTCAAAAATATCCGTTATAAAATCCTGCTAATATAAGCTTTCCCATCACTTAATGGTATTAAGGCGGGACCACGTAATGAGGGACACGTGTGCGTAATTCAGTCTGGCTCAAATACGGTTCCACAGACCACTTTGTATAGCACTGATCATGGGAGGTATATTACCTTTGATTTCAATATATGTTTGCATATATAGGCCTTGAGCCAGGACCCAAAATGTTCGATATTGTTACCAACTCAAGGGACAAATTCTACCATCACTTTTTGAAAAGAGCAATGTATATAGATTACATTTTTTCATGATAGCAATCTGGAACAGATAGCTTATATAAAAAAAAATCGAACATTAATAGGTTATCATTGTAGCGCTTTCATATAAGTTTTTGATGTTCATTTTTGAATGTCATGCTTGTGTGAATAATTATTGATGTACTTTTTAAAGATGTGCTTAAGTTTACAATTCATTGAGTTACATAAAGCGTAAATACGCTCTTTTTTAGCACTGAATTCAGTTTAAAATCTCTATTTTGCTTCAAATTAGAAGTCAATTTACCCCACCCACTATTGACACATTTTTATGCATTTAGTTTAGTTGCAATACTTTTTACAATATATGTGTAAACTTGTAAGAATCAGTAATTTGCAACCTTTCTACATGATTTAAATAATATAATATGAATAAGGGATTGTTATGATATATTGATGAAATGAAGTACTAAGCAAGTTCTCGGCATTGCACATATGTGTTCAGTAAGCCTGATAAGTTGAGACATATGCCAAACTGGAAGTATAAGCCTTCCTCAAAGTAACTGCAACATAAATAGTATTAACATGTTCTGATACACACATATATTGCACAGACGACACATAGTCCAAAGAATTCTAGATAAAGGAAATGTGCGGTTTAACGTGTTTTTTTTAACAAAAGTCTTTTTTAGGTGTATGCGTCATGGCAATACTTGTTATGATTACACATTTGGATTATGTATTACACATAAATACATGAATTAAACATTGCATATTTCAACGCAAAATCTTAAAAGTTATTTTAATACTTTTTAATTACAAGTTATGCATATTTTAAGGATTTTTACACCTGAATTATCCCACTCATATACAACACAATGAAGAATTCTGCATATGACACGTAAAAATAGTAATATATGCATTTGCACGAACCATTTTTGTGTTAATGAAAAAAGAATAGACGAAGATGAATTGATTTGAATTGGGGTTTTACGGCGCACCAACACAAACGCCAACAGGAATGAACATTCGACCCGGCTCACTCTTCATTAACATCTAGATAAAAAATTGCACAATGTGCCCAGAACCTTCTTGCCTGCAGAACTTCAGAGTTGCTGCAAATTCTCAAGTAAACACTCCATTTTTCGCTGGAGCCACGATCAATGCCACCACTGAAGTAGCACCTGAAACAATACAGGTTTCATGATAAAAATAATGAACAAAAATGACAAAATAAACATGAATTCGGGGAAACTTTACCCATATGCTTGGATATATTCTGGCCCGGGAACCACATGGCGTCGACGAAGAAATATCTTTAGGCTGATACACAGATTACTGTACTAACTACTTACCATGGCAACTATTTGTTAGTATTGGTGCAGTTGTTACAATATCACCTGCTTAGGATATGTATCTAAACATAGGTTATGATGTTCTCCGTACTTGATTTAGAGTATGGAATTAACCTAGGATAGTAAGCATTAATCCTACTTTTGCGCATGCAAGTGGAAGTGGAATGATTATTACCTAAAAAAGAAGGTGTATTGCCAATGAAGAGAGAGAGGGATATAAAGCTTATATTAGACACCTATGTTTCTTTAACATGATGAGAGAAAAAAAACAAGCGATACACGGGATCGCCTGGTTTACGTCCCAATCCGAGAACACACCGACAAAATTCACTAGCTCCGGTGAGGCTTGAACCAGGGTCCTCTGAATTTAAAGTCCCCCGTGCTATCCACTGCATCAACAGGCGGTATGCGATCAAGCAGGATGACTGCATTAAAGTACATACAACTAACATGTTAATCCTTCATAAAGGTTATATCCAAGAAGCTGGGTTCACAACGGTCTCTCTTATCTAGCAAGTTAGCACCAAGTTCATGTATGTCGAGTTGCAATATGCCTGCAAGACTTATATATGCCCAGCTCATTGCTATTTTGATAAACTTGGCAATTAATGCCTTGGGATAAAACAGGACAATTAAGAATACTCAGTACATATTATCTGATTTAAATAGTATAACTTAATGTGACAATATAACATACATATGATATAAAAACAAATTAAACGCTTCCAGATAAGAATCGGTACCCAGTGCATCGAGATAGATTACATTTAGTGATCACGGTTTGTTTACTGATGTTTACTCTAAAAGCTATATCCGACATACAGGTGCTACTGCAGTTAAAGTAGCTATCCCGCCAAAAACAGCCACATTTTACAACATACGTACATCGTTTCTAAACCTGCTGACCACCAGGTATATATATATATAACTTACATCGTTTGAGAATCAAAACTTTATAGATACAATATAAAAAGCTTTAACCAGCCAGACAATAAAAACAAAATTTTACACTTATTCAATTACGGATATTACAAAAACCCATGAATAAACATATACTTTTAAGTGACACATATGCATTATTATATGAGATGAACACCTGGATAGAGTTTTGATAAACTGTTTTTGTAGTGTAATTTTGTCGTAATTTGGCGGGTTATTTTAAATTGTGTATAACAAACACCTAAAAATCGACAGTTAAACCGTAAAATGCCTTTTCTTTTTCTTTCTGTTTTTTTTTTTGCAATTTGTCGAAAATGCAGTGGTCTACTTTGTGATTTTAGTTCGTGGATTTATTCAATATGCGTTTTGTAAACATGGTTAAGTCTTCATAATGCAATACCTTATCAAAAGTCACATTCTCTATATATTTCAGTTAGCTTAAAACTTTTGAAGTGATTTTATGAAAAGTGTACAACTTCGAACCATAAACAAGAGACCCACTCGCCTTGTCTCAAAGTGCTTTCATGTTTTAAGAAACAACAACAATTTCTTTATATAAATCTGTGAAACTGTGACCCCCGTAGTGGTCATATTTGACCCCATTGTCGTCATTTGAACAAACTAGGTAGAGGATCATAAGCTTATGGTACATGCGAACTATTATTTAGCTTTTGAAGTATCAGAGAAGCTGTTTGAATATGTTTTCCTATATAATTCAATGTTATAGTGTGACCCACGGGACATGGCCAAATTTGATTCCAGGCTTGATTCAAGGGACACCATTTAAATTATTTGGTACAGGACAATAATCTTAAAGCTACAGAGTCACTATATCAATCGATTTCTTCTTTGTAGGCGTGTCTTTATTTGTAACTTCATGTGAACCAGCTCATGTCGAAATCTGTATTTAAGCGAGCAAATATAGCGAAGGAAATCATTTACTGTATATACATCGACCAGTGCACATCGTACCTATACACAGGTAACAGTAATTTTCACACAAAAAAAAGTTAGCTTCTTTCGGGGCTCGAACACACGACCTTCTGATTTCAAGTCCTGTGCTCTATCCACTGAACTACGACGCTACTTGAGAAAATAGTATACTAACTACCATATAATATGAGGCAAAATAACTTAACATAATTGAACGCAACTAATGATGGATCAATAAATATGCTGTCCATATGTCGCACGTGTAAATTAACATTGCCTGGTGTAATACTGTATCTTATCAATATGAAACTAATACTTCGCCTCAAATCAACCATATCTCGACTTGTTATTTAGCGCTTGATGAGTTTGTGTGCGCGCTCTTGTTATTACGTAATGCCTATTTAGTGTTAAAAATGCTACAAAATACCAATAAATAGCAGTGGTCTAGAGGTTCAGCGAACATCTTTCAAATCTTACAAGTGCAAGGCTGTGGTTCAAATCCCGTTCCGTGCAACTATTTTTTATCACATATATTCTGGAGCCGTATATTTATCGATGTTACCTGTACGGAGGCTAAATAAAAATGTGAAATTTTACTTATCGATTTCTATGGGAAGCCATTACCGTCAAAATGTGGATATTTACAAACCATTCAGTGACAGGCCATTTAATTCAGCATGAAGTCATTTGATGACGTACATATTGATTCGATGCGACGTGTTAACTCGGTTCATTCGTTACAAAGTGAATTGATACGGTTCAAAGTGAAATGATACGATGTAAAATTTCAAACCATACGACGCAAAGTCATTTGATGACGTACATATTGATTCGATGCGACGTGTAAACTCGGTTCATTCGTTACAAAGTGAATTGATACGGTTCGAAGTGAAATGATACAGTGTAAAATTTCAAACCATACGACGCAAAGTCATTTGATGACGTACATATTGATTCGATGCGACGTGTAAACTCGGTTCATTCGTTACAAAGTGAATTCATATGGTTCAAAGTGAAATGATACGGTATAAACTCGGTTCATCCGTTACAAAGTGAATTGATACGGTTCGAAGTGAAATGATATGGTGTAAAATTTCAAACCATACGACGCAAAGTCAATTGATGACGTACATATTGATTCGATGCGATGCAAACGCAATCTGTTCGACAGAAACTGATTTCATTACGTGCAAAGTGAAACGGTGCGACATCTGGCGGCGATATTTGCCACATCACTTGCAGGGTTATTTCCCCTACATAATATATGATAAATCAAAGTACTAAAAGTACTGAGAATGCCAAGTTTGATAGGAATGACTGTATGGATATTTACGCGATCAAATTTCCATACATTTTACATAGTTTTAGCCAACTTGGCGATCTTTGGCGACCTACCAAAATCTTAGAGGGTCAATCCATTCCAAATATATTGTGATCAAATGGATAGACAGATTTGTGTTTTATGGCCAAACTGTCACTCAAGATGACCTCCATGTCTAAAATTGTCATTTACAGAGTGGCGTGTATTAAGTAGTCTTCAGGGAACAAGATGCACAAGAGGGCCTGTATCACTCTACTGGCTTGAATAGTCTAAGGCCTACCGAAAAACAGTTTTTTTCAAAATCAAAGACTATAACTCTGATGTGTCTAGTCTGATGCAACTGATTTTGAAGTTCAGTGGCGTAACCTAGAAAACGTCATCTGCTGCAGCGACAAATAACTTAACAAGAGGCACTACCCGTTGATTCAACTTCCCTATGTCTGTCCCACACATTGAAAAGAAACTTTACTGGAGCATTTACTAAACAAATAAAATACAAATTTATTGGTGGAAAGAAGAATTGAAATTGACTATAAGTAAATACACGGGTAAAAGTGACCATAATTTTGATAAATAAACAACAACAGGAAGAAACAGAACAGAACCTAGCTGGATGAAGTAGGTTAAAATGCTGCAGCCATGTGCTGTTACAAACGGTGTCCGGTTGAGGCCAGATACAATGTTGCATTGTCGTGGGCATTGAGATACGACAACGCTACATTGCAGTACGACATCGCGACAATTATGTCCGGTTGGGGCCAGACATTGTATCTGGCCCCAACCGGACACCGTTTGAAACTGCACATGGCTGCAGCATTTTAACCTACTTCGTCCAGCTACTACTTCGTCCAGCTAGTTTCTGTTCTGTTTCTTGTTGTTGTTGTTTATCAAAATACCCGTCTATTTACTTATAGTCAATTTCAATTCTTCTTTCCACCAATAAATTTGTATTTTTTTTTTTAGTAAATTCTACAGTAAAGTTTCTTTTCAATGTGTGGGACAGACATAGAGAAGTTGAATCAACGGGTAGTGCCTCTTGTTAAGTTATTTGTCCCTGCAGCAGAAGACGTTTTCTAGGTTACGCCACTGAACTTGGACAATTTCAAAACCAGTTGCATCAGACTTGACACATCAGAGTTATAGCCTTCGATTTTTTAAACAAGAAATCCGTGGATTCACATCTCTTGCCTAACGGAGGCTGGACTTAAAACGGTCAATGATGCTTAAATGAGGTTGTAAACATTTTAGTAACTAAAAACAATGGAGTTTGCCGTTTGCTGAGATGACATTTAAGTGCATTTGTTTAAAAGCAAAATGCCATTATATTAAAAACAAGAGGCCCAAGAGGGCCTGTGGATGCTCTACTGGCTAAAACGGCTCTTACACCAAGGGTTGTCGACATTAAATTCCCATCAGTATTTTTTTTTAAACATTGCAAAAACAACAGGGTTAGGATGGCCTTAGATCGCTCACCTGGTAATCATAGGCAATAAGTCTGCTGTGTCTAGTCTGGCATGGGTATTTTTTAAATTGTCCCACTTCTTTGAATGAAATTTTATAAAAATGGGGCGGGGTGGTGGGGTGGGAGGTTATATTAACATTCTAAACAAATATGGTAAAGATCAGATAAAAAATGAAGTAACTACAGATTTAACACAGGAAATACAATATAGCATTTTTCAACAAATCAAGGGCCATAACCTGTCGTTACTAACAAGATCTAGCTGGTTTTCGAACTTGTCCGAGATTTCATTGATATACCGCGATTTGCACAACTAGACATCATACTGAGGCTTCCTGCCAAATTGTATAGAAAGTTTAGGAGGAGTAGCGCCGACAAGAAATTTAAATGTGAAAGTGCCATAACTCCGTCATAAATCAGCGAACTGGAAAAAAGCGTGATATGCACAACTAGACATCTTACCGATACTTCCTGCCAAGTTTCGTCGAAATCCAACAATGCTTTAGGAGGAGTAGAGCCGACAAGAAATTTAAAAGTAAATATGTCAAGGGGCCATCAAAAATCAACGAACCGAAAAAAATAATAAAATAAAAAATAAAAATATATATATTTTTTTTTTTTTTAAAAACAACAACAAAAAAACAACAACAACAAACATTTAAAACAATAAATCAATAAAAAAATTTTTATATATATTTAAAACTAATGTACAAATAATAAAAAAAATATACTAATAATAAAAAAAAGGCAAAACATCTGGTAACGTTTGGTAAAAATAGCCCTGTCGTATTAACGAGGCAAAATATAGCATTTTTTAACTAAATCAAGGGCCATAACTCCGCTGTTACTAGTCCGATTTGGCTGGTTTTCGAACTTGTGCGAGCTTTCATTGATATTAACAATATGTTAAAGTTGTGTAAAGATCGGATAAAAAGTGAAGGCCCTTGGCCAGTAGAGCTAAAAATTATCAACTCCAGAAAGTAGGTCAAGGTCATAGATGAAATCCATGCATCCAAAAAGATGCACTACCCAAGACACAACTATGTCAAAATAGAAAATGTTTTCTTCCAAAGATTAAGCTATAAATTAGGTTTAAAACATCTAGTGCATAATTATAATTCATGAGAGAGTGATGTAATTGTAACAATTAAAGTTATCTGCCCTTTGCTTGGATGGTAAAGGTCACATCCACATTTGCTTTGTCACGTTGCAATGTACCACTCAAGATACAACTATAAGCAAAGTTTTAAAGGTCTTAGTGCATACAGTTTGTGAAAAAGTGACTAAAACGCAAAAGTTGAAGGTAACAATTAAGCTATCTGCCCTTTGCTTAAAGGGTCAAGGTTACTTTCACATTTGCTTTGTCACGTTGTGATGTACCACTCAAGATACAACTATAAGCAAAGTTTTAAAGGTCTAGTGCATACAGTTTGTGAAAAAGTGACCTTATGCAAAAGTTGAACCTAAAAAGTATTAAGTTATCTGCCCTTTGCTTGAAGGGTCAATGTCACTTCAACATTTGATTTGTCACGTTGCGATGTACGACCCAAGATACAACTACAAGCAAAGTTTGAAAGGTCTAGTGCATACAGTTTGTGAGAAAATGACCTAAACGCAAAACTTGAATGTTGACGCCGCCGCCGCCGGAAAAGCAACACCTTTGTCTCTTTTTTTCTTCGAAAAGGCGAGACAAAAACTGTTTTCCGGCCTTAGACTATTCAAGCCAGTAGAGTGATACAGGCCCTCTTTTGCATCTTGTTCCCGGAAGACTACTTAATACACGCCACTCTGTAAATGACATAATTTTAGACATGGAGGTCATCTTCAGTGACAGTTTGGCCATGAACACAAATCACAAATCTGTCTATCCATCAGCAATTCATTAAATGACAATTGATCACAATATATTTGGAATGGATTGACTCTCTAAGATTTCGGTAGGTCGCCAAAGATCGCCGAATTTGCTAAAACTATGTAAAATTTATGGAAATTTGATCGTGCAAATATTCATACAGTCTTTCCTATCAAACCTTGCATTCTCAGTTCTTTTGGTACTTTGATTTATCATAATATATATATATTATGTAGGGGAAATAACCCTGCAAGTGATGTGGCAAATATCGCCGCCAGATGTCGCACCGTTTCACTTTGCACGTAATGAAATCAGTTTCTGTCGAACGGATTGCGTTTGCATCGCATCGAATCAAGATGTACGTCATCAAATGACTTTGCGTCGTATGGTTTGAAATTTTACACCATATCATTTCACTTCGAACCGTATCAATTCACTTTGTAACGAATGAACCGAGTTTATACCGTATCATTTCACTTTGAACCATATGAATTCACTTTGTAACGAATGAACCGAGGTTACACGTCGCATCGAATCAATATGTACGTCATCAAAGGACTTTGCGTCGTATGGTTTGAAATTTTACACTGTATCATTTCACTTCGAACCATATCAATTCACTTTGTAACGAATGAACCGAGTTTACACGTCGCATCGAATCAATATGTACGTCATCAAATGACTTTGCGTCGTATGGTTTGAAATTTTACATCGTATCATTTCACTTTGAACCGTATCAATTCACTTTGTAACGAATGAACCGAGTTAACACGTCGCATCGAATCAATATGTTCGTCATCAAATGACTTCATGCTGAATTAAATGGCCTGTCATTGAATGGTTTGTAAATATCCACATTTTGACGGTTATGGCTTCCCATAGATTTCTCCTTATATACCGACTTTTGGGGTGTTCGTCGATTTGAAACTACTTCACACGTGACTCATTCATATTCATGAGTTATTACCAGTTAAAATAGGGACTGTACAGCTTTAAGCTACATGTAGCTTATAACACCTCCAGCTCTTGTAGTTTCAGAGAAGATGTTTATAGACGTTCCTACATAACTCTATGTAAATATGTGACCCCACGGGACCGGGCGAAATTTGACCATAAGATCACCATTTTAACAAAATAAATTGGTAGATATCGATACTCTTATGCTACATTCATCGTATTAGACCTCTAGCTCTTGTAGCATCAGAAAAAAGAATATTTTTATAGACTTTCCTATATAACTCTTTGTAAAACTTTAACCCCAGAACTGGGCCATAGTTGGACACAGAGTCACGATTTGAACAAAAGTGACCCCTGGGGCGGAGCCAGATATGACCCCAGGGTCAACATTTTAACAAACTTGCTAGTGGATCATAAGCTTATGCTTTATGCATAATATGGGACCTCTAGCTCTTACAGTTTTAGAGCAAATCATTTATTTTTTAAAGATTTCCTATATAACTGTATGAAAAAATGTTACCCCCGGGGCTGGGCCATATTTGACCCTGGGGTCGCTATAATATATATACTTCGTGGAGGACCCTAAATGTATAATACATGCAAAATATTAGACCTGTAGCTCTTCTAGTTTCAGCGAAACGATTTTTTTTAAAGAAACAAGAGTTTTGCTTAAAAGGGGGAGATAACTGTAATAACAGGAATCAGCTACCCTGTTCACACTGCTATCATGGATTTTTTGTTTATCTACAAGGTACTCAATAACATGGTGGTACTAGTAAGAATTTGTCCCTTGATATGGTAACAAAAAAGTGTATGGCTCACGGTCTAATACTAGTATCATTAAATGAACTAGTTTAAACTATCGGTTAAGAATGTCTTCATTTCCTTATGTTGGTATCATTGGTATGTCTGATGCTTGGTGCTATTATATATGTCCTACTACAGTTATATGTTGCTTTTCACTTATAGAGTGTGTGTGTGTGTGTGTGTGCGCGCGTGCGTGCGTGAGTGCGTGCGTAAGTGCGTCCGTGCGTAAGTGCGTGCGTGCGTGCTTCTATGTCTCAGCGTAGTTACGGGTCTGACGCAATGTTATTTATTTGATCTTTGGAGATTGGAGCCCGATATTTATATTTAGATATCGGTGGTACATTTTCAATTGCTTTTGTTTTCTATACCTAATTTTCGATTCGGTGGTCCCACTACTCCGATCGATAAAAGGCTATGGGTACTGTTTAACCACTCATAGGATATGTTGTCTACTTTTTAATTGAGTCTTTCGGCTGTTACTTTTGATACGCAGACTTCATAACCGCTGGAGCAACTAAATTCCATTTTGTTTATTTTGCTCTTCGGGGCATACAGTTGTGTTAGATACTGGGACGGTTAAACGTATATACTATTGTTTTATGAATATTAAGTTCTACTATACCCGGCACTAGGGTGAGTGAGCGGTAGCTAGCATATTTCACTACTGTCCATGAACAATCCAACTGAGACAGCAATATTGCATATGTATCGTGTTCTGTCGTTTCCAAAGGTCTACTCTCATACTCTTTTAAGTTACATAACGCAGCAGTCGCATACATGCGTCGACCATGACAATGCATTGTGTGATGGTATTATCACATAATGCGTACAGGTCACATATTGCGTATTGAATTTGACGGATTATATGAATAATCATATTCACCTACTGTTTAAAAATAAATTTCTGTATACCGAATTTAGTTCAGTAGAAGGTATTAGTGCATAATTCCCTCCTGTACCAGACGATGCATATCAGTTTACAAAAGAAATAGGATGGCTCTGTCATCCGTTAATTTCTTTTTAAAACTGTAGTCAAATTTGAGTATACATACAGAGGAGTAGCCGTATAAGCGACAAAAGTTAAGATATTCAGTTATTTTTCGATTAAAAACATTTAGTGATAATGTCTAGGTGATCAGAGAGATGTATATATTGTCCTTTAAGTTTCCGCATAGCACTAGTTACTCATTTTAGTAAAGTATAAGTTATTTCTGCCTAATTGACTCCTATACCACCCGAAGTATATGTGTATACAGGAGAAATACCATTTTCTGATTAGCATGGATATGAGTATATATGTCCATGGTTTTATGTACTAAATAATGCTTGAGAAGAACTTGTTTTCTTATTGTACTACCCATTACCCATTAATCGTGGATATGTATGTGTATGCCCTTTTTGACGTGTGTGAAGCTAATTCGTATTTCCAACGAAGTTACTACTTCCTAGTTAGATGATACTAGTGCATTGGAATCAACTGCTATATAAGCCGATAAATATGAATATAAAGGAGAAATAATATATTCTATCATATAACGAAAGGAAAACGTAATACATGTGACTTAGTTGGCTTTTCTCCTGCATGAATACACACAATCGCCTATTGTCTAACATAATTATAAGTAACGGATGCTAGAGACAACTCTTACATCGCCTAGACAATATCACTTACTGTTTTTAAAAACAAAAGAGTCATTTAGCTTAATTATAACCTCTTTCTTCTATAATATACCTGTCGGTTTATTTGGAAAAACATGATTTCTTAAGTACATGTGAATTCACGAATAATATGTTACCTTATCAAACCACGTACACGTGCATTGGGAATCAACACGTAATATAAGCAAAATATTCATGCAGGGTATATGAGGATGGAGAGGGGCATACTCTGCCCATCCTTTTCAGATTAGGGGGAGAGGTGCTGACCCAGTCAGTTCCTAATTTTTGATACTGCACGTACTCAAATCCAATTATCATGACAACGTCGTTTCCAAGGAAAGCTCTACGTGTATTTTGCGTCACTGAGTAATACATAATTTCATCAAGATCTATAATGAGCTCATGGGACTGTTCAACGGCTTAAAATCTCCATCGAATGAGGGAACACGTTTCACAGTACCTTGCCCTAATAATTAACGGTCAACTAAAGCTCTCATTTAGAAAAAAACATAAAGGTAGGGTAAACAAAAAGACAACTATGCATACACATACATACTGGTTAGAAACCGTTTAATATTAAATATCACAAGTTATGAATATATTGTCCCTTTCGCGTATCAAGGAAGTGACCTAATTAGTTTAATTAACCGTTCAGGAGTTTACTGACGCTAGCTGTTGATATTGTCTTTAAGTACAGTACTGAAGCAATGGAAACTAGTAGGTTATATTTTCGCACAGTTTAGTATTAACCGTATCCGGTTTTTTTTTCACTGAGGACAGTACTGACACATGATTTAAAAGAATACAATTATTATATTAAAGCAGATCATTAAAAACAAACTGCCGCTTAATTGCCCTACTTTCTTCTGGCTTTATGAACTACCAGCAGGTTTATATTTGCATACACGCATTTTATTTATTACTTGAATATTGTGACTTGCGGAATACTCTTGTTATATTCTTAGTGATATTATCCAAGCATGTTCACATGTACAGGAGATCAACACATAAATTGAGAAAACTATTCGGGAAGGGTGGGTGAATGCGGGTGGGGGTGGGGGGTGTGTTTGGAGGAGGGGGGGGGGGTGGAATACTCTGCCCATCACTCTCGGATTTCATGTGCGGCATACACACTGGTGAGAAACCGTTTAAGATTAAATATCACAGGTTATGAATATATCGTCACTTTCGCGTATCAAGGAAGTGACCGAAGTAATTTAGTTTGTCATTAAGAACTTTACTGACGCTATCTGTTGATATTGTCCTAGAGCACAGTAATGAGCGATGGAAGCTAGCAGGTGATATTATTGCAGAGTTTAGTACTGATTGTATCCTTTTTTTTGCCCTGAGGACAGTATTGTCACATGATTTAAAACAATATAATTATTATATTAAAGTTGATCATTATTATATTAAAGCTGATCATATAAAATAGCCTATTGCTTAATGGCATATCTTTCTTCTTGCTTAATAAGTTACCAGTAGGTCTTTATGCAAGCATTTGATATTTTAAGTAAAGTGTGACTTGGTGAATATTATTGTTATATTCTTAGTTCTTTTTATTGTTAACCCTTTTGTGTTTGTGATGTAGTTTGCATTTATTATTACCTTTGCCTTCTTGTTTGTCTGTTTGCGTGTTTTGGGGTGTATAGGTGATTCACACATTAAGTAAGCAAAATATTCGGGTGTGTTGTGGGAGGGTGGGGGAATATACTCTGCCCATTATTCTCAGATTAGGGAATAGAGGCAGCATACTCGTACACACTGGTGAGAAACCGTTTAAAGATTAAATATCACAGGTTTTGAATATATCACTTTCGCTCATCAAGGAAGTGACCAAAGCCGATAATTTTGCCCTCAGGACTATACCGACACTAGCGGTGTTCACATTGCAGTACTAACGGTAACTGGCTGTAAATATTGCACCTGAGGAAAGTAGTAAGATTATCTGTCGATATTGCCCCAGAGGACAGTATAAACGACATCTGTCCTTAGAGAGGTCCTTAGTGACAAAACAAACATTATCTGTCAATTAGGTCCCAAGCAACAATTCCGGCGCCATCTGTCAATAAGGTCCATATACACAATACTGACGTCATCTGTCAATAAGGTCCCTTTCAACAATACTGACGCCGTCTGTCAATTAGAACCCTATAGACAATATGAACTCCATCTGTAAATAAGTTCTCTATGGACAATACCCACACCATCTGTCACTGAGGTACCTGTACACAATACACACTTCATTTATCAACAAGGTCCCTATGGACAATTATGACGCCATCTACCAATACGGACCGTTTCAACAATACTTAATAAAGACAACACAGACTACGTCTGTCAACAGTAACGTCCATTCAAATCATATTGACGCCGTCTGTCAATAAAGTCCCTATTGACAAAACAAACACCATCTGTCAATAAGGTCCATAAAGACAATACTGACTCTATCTGCCAATAAGGTCCCAATCAACACTACTGACACCATCTCTCAATAAGGTCCCTATAGACAATAATGACACAATCTTTCAATAAGGTCCCAAAATAAAAAAATGCCACATGTCACTGTGGTCCCTTTTTGCCATACATCTGTCAATAAGGTCCCTATGCACAATAGAGACTCGATCCGTATAGACCCCACTAACTCCATGTATCAATAACGTCGTTATTGACCAAACAAGCACACTCTCTTAATAAGTTCCTGATAGAAAATACTGAGGCTATCTGTCAATAAGGTCCCAATCAACAATGATGGCAAAATCTGTCAATAAGGTCCATATATACAATACTGACGCGATCTGTCAATAAGGTCTCTATCAACAATATTGACGCCATCTGTCGATAAGATACCCTATCAACAGTAATGACGCCACCTGTAAATATGGTCCGTATAGACCATACTGACGTCATCTGTCGATAACGTCCCTATTGAAAATACTGACACCATCTGTCAAAAATGTCCCTATAGACAGTGTGTACGTAATCTGTCAATACGGTCCTTATAGTCAATATAGGCACAATCCATCAATTGGGAGCCTATATACAATATGAACTCCATCTGTCACTAATGCCCCTATAGACAATACTGACGCCATCTGCCAATAAAGTCGCAATAGACAATATAGACGTCATCTGACAATAAGGTCCCTATAGACAATACATACGGCATCTGTTATTAATGCCCCTATCGACAATAAAGACGCCATCTGTCACTAATGCCCCTATAGACAATACTGACGCCATCTGCCAATAAGGTCGCAATAGACAATACAGACGGCATCTGTCAATAATGTCCCTGTAGACAATACAGGCGTCATCTGTCAATAAGACCCCTATAGACAATGCAGGCAGCATCTGTCAATAAGGTCTCTATGTACAACAGAGACGGCATCTGTCAATAATGCCCCTATGGGCAGTACAGACGGCATCTTTCAATAAGGTCTTTATAGACAATACAGATGGCATTTGTCAATAAGGTTCCTATAGACAATACTGACAACATCTGTCAATAAGGTCCCTATGGACAATACAGACGGCATCTGTCAATAATGCCGCTACAGAAAATACACACGGCATCTTTCAATAAGCTTCCTATAGACATACAGACGGCATCTGTCAATAATGCCGCTACAGAAAATACATACGACATCTTTCAATAAGCTTCCTATAGACATACAGACGGCATCTGTCAATAAGGTCCCTATAGACAATATAGGCGGCATCTGTCAATAAGGCCCCTACGCTGGGACATAGAAGCACGGACGCACGCACTTACGCACGGACGCACTTACCCACGCACTTACGCACGCAAACACACAAACACACACACACACACACGCACATACACACATGTGGTCTAGGTGCGGTGCATGTACTCACCAACCGTATTACGTACACAAGTGAATAATTGTATTTGTGCTTTATAAATACACGAGTTATTTAAGTATCACCAGAATGGTGGTATTCTATTTCTGTCACTAGGTAGCTACATAACTATCTAGATATTTTTTAACGGTTTATCTAGATAACTACACAATATCTAGATGTCTATCCGGGGCCATAGCTAGAGTTAGTACTGTCCTCAGGGGCAATATCAACAGCTAGCATGAGAACTGACCTCTGGGAAAATATCAACAGCCAGCGTGTAAACATCCATAGGGATATTATCGACATCTAGCGATAGTACTATGCTAAGGGGCAATATCAACAGCTGGCGTTAGTACTGTCCTCTGGGGCCATATCAACTGGTAGTTTTAGTACTGTCCTAAGGGGCAATATCAACAGCTAGCGATAGTACAGTCCTCATGGGCCATTTCAACAGCCAGCGATAACACTGTCATCAGGGGCCATATCAACAGCCAACGTTAGTACTGTCCTTAGGGGCAATATCAACAGCTGGCGTAAGTAGTGTCCTCAGGGCCAATATCAACAGCTGTCGTTAGTACTGTCCTAATGGGCAATATCAACAGCTGGCGTAAGTAGTGTCCTCAGGGCCAATATCATCAGCTAGCATTAGTACTGTCCTCATGGGCAATATCAACAGCTGACGTAAGAACTGACCTCATGGGAATATCAACAGCCAGCGTTTAAACATCCATAGGGATATTATCTAAATCTACCGATAGTACTATCCTAAGGGGCAATATCAACAGCTAGCGTTAGTACTGTCCTCTGTGGCCATATCAACAGCTAGTTTTAGTACCGTCCATAGGGGCAGTATCAACAGCTATCGATCAATATCAACAGCTGGCGTTTGTACCGTCCTTAGGGGCAATAGAAACAGCTGGCGTTAGTACTGTCCTCAGGAGCTATATCAACAGCTAGGTTTATTACTGTCCCCAGGGGCAATATCAACAGCTAGGGTTAGTTCTATCTTAAGGGACAATATCAACAGCTGACGTTAGTACTGTCCTCTGTGGCCATATCAACTGCTAGTTTTAGTACCGTCCATAGGGGCAGTATCAACAGCAATCGGTCAATATCAACAGCTGGCGTTAGTACTGTCCTTAGGGGCAATATCAGCAGCTGGCGATAGAACTGTCCTCAGAGGCCATATAAAAAGCTAGGTTTAGTACTGTCCTCTGGGGCCATATCAACAGCTAGTTTTAGTCCTGTCCCTAGGGGCAGTATCAACAGCTATCGGTCAATACCAACAGCTAGCGATAGTACTGTCCTCGGGCTATATCAACAGCTAGGTTTATTACTGTCCTCAGGGTCAATATCAACAGCTAGGGTTAGTTCTATCTTCAGGGGCAACATCAACAGCTGACGTTAGTACTGTCGTCAAGGGCCATATCAACAGTTAGTTTTAGTCCTGTCCCTAGGGGCAATATCAGCAGATAGCGATAGTAAAGTCCTCAGAGTCCATATTAACAGCTAACGTTATTACTGTTCTTAGGGGCAATATCAGCAGCTAGAATTAGTACTGTCTTCAGGGGCCATATCAACAGCTAGGTTATTACTGTTCTAACGGCCATATCAACATCTAGCGTTAATATTGTTCTAACGTGCATTATCAACAGCTAAGGTTATACAGGGCAATATCAGCTGGCGTTAGTACTGTCCTCTGGGGCCATATCAACAGCTAATTTTAGTACCGTCCCAAGTGGCAATATCAACAGCTAGCGACAGTACTGTCCTAAGGGCCTATATCAACAGCTGGTGTTAGTACTGTCCTCAGGGGCTATATCAACACCTAGGTTTATAACTGTCCTCAGGGGCAATATCAACAGCTAGGGTTAGTTCTATCTTAAGGGGCCATATGAACAGCTAGTTTTAGTAATGACCCCGGGAAAATATCAGCAGACTCAGTAAAGTCCTCAGGGGCCATATCAACAGCTAGCGTTATTACTGTTTTTAGGGACAACATCATAGCTACGTTAAGAACTGTCCTCAGGGGCAATATCAATGGCTTAATAATATCATAAGGGGCAATATCAACACCTAAAATTAGTACTATCCTCAGGGGCCGTATCAGCAGTTAGCGTTATTACTGTTCTAAGGGGCAATATCAGCGGCTAGGTTTAGTTCTATCTTAAGGGGCAATATCATCAGATGGCGTTAGTACTGTCCTTGGGGGCAATACCAACAGCTAGCGTTAGTACCATCTTAAGGGGCAATATCAACAGCTGGCGTTAGTACTGTCCTCAGGGGCAATATCAGCAACTGGCGTTAGTACTGTCCTCATAGGTAATATCAACAGCTAGAATTAGTACTGTCCTCTGGGCCATATCAACAGCTAGTTTTAGTACCTTCCCTAGGGGCAGTATCAACAGCTAGCGATAGTACTGTCATAAGGGCCAATATCAACAGCTGGCGTTAGTACTGTCCCCAGGTACTCTATCAACAGCTAGGTTTATTACTGTCCCCAGGGGTAATATCTATCTTAAGCCAATATCAACAGCCAATATCAACAGCTGACGTTACTACCTTCCTCTGGGGCCATATTAACTGCTAGTTTAAGTACTGTCCTAAGGGGCAATATCAGCAGCTAGCGATAGTACTGTCCTATCGGTCACTATCAAAAGTTAGATTTATTACTGTCCTCAGGGGCAATATCAACAGCTAGGGTTAGTTCTATCTTCAGGGGCAATATCAACAGCTGACGTTAATACTGTCGTCAAGGGCCATCTCAACAGCTAGTTTCAGTCCTGTCCCTAGGGGCAATATCAGCAGCTAGCGATAGTAAAGTCCTCAGAGTCCATATTTACAGCTAGCGTTATTACTGTTCTTAGGAGCAAAATCAACCACTACGTTTAGTACTCTCCTCTGAGGCAATATCAACAGCTTTATAATGTCCTAAGGCGCAATATCAACACCTAGAATTAGTACTATCCTCAGGAGCCATATCAACAGCTAGCGTTATTATTGTTCTAAGGGGCAATATCAACGGCTAGGTTTAGGACTATCCTAAGGGGAAATATCAACATCTGGCGTTACTACTGTCCTTAGGGGCAATATCAACAGCTAGCGTTAGTACCATCTTAAGGGACAATATCAACAGCTGTCGTTAGTACTGTCCTCAGGGGCCATATCAACAACTAGGTTTAGTACCGTCCTTAGAGGCAATATCAGCAGCTAGCGATAGTACTGTCCTAAGGGTCAATATCAACAGCTGGTGTAAGTACTGTCCTCAGGGGCCATATCAACAGCTGGCGTTAGTACTGTCCTTAGGGTCAATATCAACAGCTAGCGTTAGTACTATCTAAAGGGGCAATATCAACAGCTGGCGTAATTACTGTCCTC